>JAASGK010000058.1:0-51778 GCA_023334195.1 Globisporangium emineosum
GCTAACCCATGGGGAGGAAAGCCAAACACGCCACCTGCTGCCAAGACGCCATGCCCTCCAAAGGGTGACAACGGCTGGGGTAAGCCAAACACCCCTCCATCGGGTGGCAACAACTGGAGCAAGCCAAACACCCCTCCATCGGGTGGCAACAACAAGCCGAACACGCCACCAGCTCAGCAGAAGCCTTCCCAGCCAAAGCCAGCGCAGCCACAGCCAAACCCAGCCAAGCAGAGCGGTGGTCAGACCGGCGCCAAGCAGGGATACTAAGTACGCTCCAGTAGCGTGCGACTCGTTTGATTCTCAGACGGGCGTTGTGTTCTGAATGTAATGCAAATACATGTTGTGCATCTTACTTCTTTGTTCTTTGTTTGTGTGTTTAATACACAAACCTCTATCTCATGTCCTTGTCATCGATTCGTCTCTTCTTGTGCTCTGCAGTCGAAGGTGTCAATTCAATGCTGGAAGGATCTCTTCATCACACGTCACATATATTTATCAGAGTGATGATCGCAACAAATTCGTAAAAACCCAGCTCAGTGTTTTTACGCACATACCGTACCTTTTTTTACAGTCCAGTCGTAAAAAGTCCGTTCTGGACCCAATTTTTTGCTCATAAGCCATTTTGCAGGAGCTCATTTCCCCGTTTTGCTCCAAACCGAGCAAGAGAAAGCAGCCAAAGAGCACCACAGTCAGACCAGCATGAGCGACGGCTACGACCCACAGAAGTCCCGCGTCGCCGAAGACACGCTCGCCGACTTTCTGCGCGCACCGCTCACGGGCGACCTCACGGAAGTGCCAGGCATCGGCCCCGCCGCCGTCACCAAGCTCGCTGCGGGCGAGGACGGCGACTCGGTCGAGAACACCTTCCAACTGATCGGCAAGTTCCTGATGCTCAAGGTACGATACGATGGTGCTGTTTACTGTTTATTATTGCGTGAATGTGTTGCATGTACTGATGATGATGCTTGTGTGTGCTTTTTGTGGTTTCCTTTTAGAAAAACTCGGACGACAACGACGATGGCTTGATCGACTGCGCCGCCCACTGTGACGCCTTCTGGTTCTGGTTGAAGTCCAAGGGGATCACCGCGTACCGCAGGTATGTTGGTGTGTGTGTGTGCGATGCATGATGGATTGTGTGTTGTGCTAATGTATTTGCGATGTCTTGTGTAGTGGTATCGTCATGGCGATTGCCGAGAAGGTGAACACCATGCTCCCTGGTATTTATGACGCTGCCGAATTTCAATAGAAGCCGCCTGGTCCCTCTCCTCTTCAGTTTGTATTTGTGTGGATGCCTTCACTCGTCTATGGCAAGCAACACTTAGCGACTCTCCCATGCTTATTGCTATTTTTGCTTTGACAAGAGCTTCGTAACTCGATAAACAGCGCCATTCCAGTTTGCCCTTGATCTTCTGCTCATGCACATGTCAAAATTCCACCCATTTTGCTGATGATTGATATTGTTGACCGAGATTCTCACTTCCTCAGCGTTATCCATCCGCACTCGTGTAACCAGGTTACTCCATTCATGTAACCAGGTTACTCCACGTATCGAAAAAGCAAGCAACCTACTCTTTTTGCTCTTCAAAGAGCGATCCTCGTCATGACGCGTCGAGCCAAGGAGCGCCGCATGGAGCGCGTGCAGGAGAAGCAGCGCGCGGACGAAGAGCGAGTCGCGCACGACCGAGCGCTCGCCAGCAGACCCGAGTGGCGCCACCTGCTCGCGGCCATCGACGGTCCGCCGGCGGCCGTGCAGCTCATCAGCCAGGTACAACAGCCGTCGCCGCCCAAGCCTGGATCATCGTCGTCCGCGTCCTCGTCTTCAGCAACGCAGAACCAGATCGTAAACGAACTCCAATGGAAGAGCACGCACGTGCCTATCGCGGCGGCGAGTGTCTTCCAGCTGCCGATCAAGCTGGACGCGGCAAAGGGCATCTTGCGATACGCGTTCCGCACGCGCGAATATGACGTCAACTTCTCAGGTTAGTACGTAATGAGCGAACTTGAGTGTCTCTAATGGGCTTTGGATGTGCATCGTCTCGTATATGAAGGCGCTTGACACTGACTGTTTATACACATGCATCAGTACAAATGATCTGTGCGGATGGAACGATGATCGAGCTCGTCGAGCCGCAGCGATACGAGAGCCAGAAGCAGCAGATCAGAAGCCAACTGGAGCTCGCGGGGCCGGGCATGGTGCTGCTGATTTGGGACAACTCGTTCTCGTGGCTCAACACGAAGCAACTGTCGTACACCATCGAGCTCATACAGGAAACCCCCGAGGTGTCGGAGGAAAAGAAGACCGCGCTGGCGCAGCGTGTCTTGTACGAGCGCGAGAGGGCGCTGCTGAATAAAGACACAGAGCTCGACCGCCTGCAGACGACAATCCAGACACAGGAGCAGAACATCGCGTTTATCAAGCACCAGATCGAGGAGCTACAGGCGAAATTGCTCGCGAGTGAGGAAGAGAAAGCGGTTTCTGAGAAACAAAAAGATGGCGTCGAAGAACAAATCGACACACTTGTCTGGGAAATTCGAGGTATGTTGGCTTTATCTCATTTGCTGCTGGCTTGAGTGGTATGGCTATATTAATGGCAAACGCAACTTGCTCTCATTTATTGCAGCCTTGAACTGGCGAGCTGTCGACAAGACCATTCTTCGCAGCATGTTTGCCCTTCTTCCGGAACGGGATCTGGTGCCATGGTACGAAAAGCAAAACCACGCAACTGTTATACATCAGCGTTTACTGCTGACCTGCTGACCTATGTTCGTGGGTTTTCTTCATTTAGGTCTCTCACCAGCAAGTCGTGGGCTAAAAAGATCCAGGACTTTCGTGACAACTCCCAGGACTCGCAGCTTGAGCAGGAGGCCCCCGAGGCATCGGTGTAGACTACATCTTGTTTCTTCTTCAGATCGGAAGTTCTCTCATTCACTGCCTTCATTCGCGTCGTCGAGTGCGATTTGCTCGATGGTCTCGATCAGTTTTCTAGTTTTTGTTGTTTTGATTTCCAAGCATTCATATCCCATTCATTTGCAATAGAAATTCGTCAGAGTCAAACCATTGTGCGGATGAGAGTGAAAAACGAGAACTTACTTTGCGGCGCCAATATCTTTTGACGCTTTCTTCGACAGCACACTCGTCGCCGGCAAGGGATCCAAGTCGCCACAACTGGTCTCCTCTAAAGTGTCGTCGATCGTATCCAGTAAGTGCGTGTGAGCCGCCGCATCATGGTTGTCGTGCTCTTTCTCAATCCGATCCAATTTCTAGGTCAACAGCTCACTAAGTTAGTCAAAACAGCTTTCTCGCAGAAGAGCTCACAGGAAAGGGACTTACGTGATGCGACTCCTTGAAGTCTTCGTCGATCTCGTCTGCGCAGTGCTCCAGTTGAGCCAGCCGTGTCTTGAGCCTCTCCATGTCTTCCTTCATCTCAATTAGAGAGCTGCGTCCATTTGAAATGGAACCCTGTCGACTCAGCTCAGGTTTGCTGCCTGATTCGTACATCAAAAAGTGGCTCCGGTATCGCGTTTGATGGGCTGTCAACAGCTCTGTTTTGCTTGTTCCCCTTCGCAAACTGTCGTGTTTATCTGAGCTTGACTGGTTGATCTCGTTTTTCGAGACAAGCACCAAGTGGTCTATTCCTCTAGTGACCTTGACAACCTTCTCTTTATTGCTCTCTTCGTTCTGGCTTGCCCAGTGATCTCTGAATCGGGTGACTTGCAAAAATTTCTTGGGCGCCTCGGACGTGTTCTTGGACGGGTCTAGCTCAATGAACACAGGAAACCTGTTGAAAATTCCTTCAGTCTCCGCTCTGGTATCCACGGAACTGTCGAGTTCGTGCCGTAGTCTGCCCTTGAAAGTACATTGTATCGCAGATTCATGGGTTTCCTCCCTGACGCTTGCGTCTTCACCAGTTTCTCCTTGTATTGCAGCATCACTTTTCGCATTTGCAGCGCCGATACTTTGGTCACTGGCATGCTTACCATCTTCAATTCCAGCAGGTTTGATCTCCACACGAGCGTCATCATCAGTTTGAGCGCCTGTAGTCTTCAGATTCACACATGCTTCGTCTGCGAGTGTGCTGCGTTTCAGGTCACCATTCCACGCCTGAACCCGATCATCGTGCTTTGATGACAATTCTCGCTGCTGAAATGAAAACTGTTTCGCCTTGAGTGGTATCGTCCGGTCACTAGATGCGCGTCGGCTCAAGAGCTTTATGCAAGAGTTGCTGTCCACACCAGCTTCATATCGGAGTGGAAAAACGCGAGGTGGGCATTCTGAGCTGATGAGATGCTCGCGAGGCTCTTTTAAACGAAATTGCTCTTGATCTTTTGATGACAGTGCAAAACTCGCGATTCGGTGCCTACCATTTTCTCGAGCATGGCGCTTGGGGCTGGGTGCATTTTCGGTGCCTGCTGGCACAGATCCGTTTGTAGCTGCTCGTTGAGAATAAGGTTGAAATCGCTGAGCTTCAGGACACCTCAAGAGATTTGGCAAGCTACCAGATCGATGCTCAGACAGATTTCCGTGCTGCTTTCGTAAGCTCAAGAGCTTCAGCACGTTCTGAACCGACTCTCGGCGCTCTGTTTGGTGGGACTGCTTTCTCTTCCGGTTCGGACTTTTCAGCTCGTCAACATCACCTTCTGAAGCGATGCCACAGATTGCAAAGCTCTTCCTGATACTCTTTGCGTCTGTCGATGCTTGCAGGATCGTGTGTGTTTTCTGATTTTGCGATTGAGCTGGGTGGGTTGGAGTAGTCTCCACCACTTCGCTGGTTTTGGTTACTTGGAGTGACGCGGCTGACCACGACCTCACTTTGCCTTCAAGTTCGCGCTTTTGCTCTTGTAGTAGGAGCATCACTTCTTTCCTCGAGATGACTCCTTCAGCAGTAGATGAGCGACTCTGCACAAGCATCTTCTTGAGCTGGTTGCTGTTCCTACTGATGCTGGGATCGTTGAGATTTCCGTGTTGATGATGTGAGTCTCTTGACCCACCAGCAAAATTCTTCTGAATCAGAGCCCACGTTGTCTTCTGGAACTCTAAATCGCAGCAGCAGTCGACCAGAACATCAATTTCTGCAGTCCAACTTCGATTCACTTCATGCTTTTTCGGACTCTCCAAGCATGTCGATCCAGGTTTCATCGATCCACTCGTGATGCTCCAGCGGATGCTTCTCTTGACATGGCGCTGGATAAACTGGCAGCGATGCTCGGTCTCTTCTATCGGTGGAGCATCTGTGGACAACCCGCTGTCATTTCTCAGCGCTTGTCGTAGCGACTTGTAACGCTTCAGATATCGCGCTTGAATTTTGTCAGCAGGGAATGCCCAGCAGATCACAGCGACCGCTTTCTCTGTATTCAGTTTTGCGGCTTCCTCAAGAAGCGAGATCTGAAGAGCAAAGATGTCGTCTGGCTTTCCAACCAGGATCCCTAGCACGTTGAGCTGCAGAGCGCATGTCGCTGCCAGAGATCCGAGTCTCATCCTCTCAGCATCACCAACACAAATCTCTTCTTTGTGAAGTAGCTCGTGCACTTTGAGCAGCCCAATGCTCCGAAGGCAATACGCGCAACGCTCACGAATCCAAATCGCCCACACAAGTAGCGCCAGCGATCGCACAATCTTGTCCACTCGGAAATGGCTCTGACTGCCTCGGCTTTTGTTGAAAAGCTGCTGGTAGTTGTCAAAGCTGAGTCGTTTTTGCTGCCACTGGTCACAGGAGATCGCGTCTTGGGCTTTGTCAATGAATTTCGCGATCAGCTTCGCTTCTTCAGTGTTACCGCATCGTCCGCTCAGGAAATCGATCAGAAAGATGCGCTCGAATATCTGAACTAGGCTCTGCTCGTCACACGTCGCTAGCTGCTTCAAGTGCCATAGAATTTGAGATTTCAGGCACAAACAACGCGATCGCACGCGTGTTTCTCGACTCGAGTGCTTCCAGAGCCGATCGCTGCCCACGCGTTTCCTAAAAGCAGGCAAAACTCCATCGACGTCATCAATTTTGGTCAAGATGCGCTTTGTGAATGCTTCGAACCTTTGCGTAACAACATCCTTGGACAAGCCAAAAGCTTCTGAGTGAATCGCTTCACTGCCCTTGGCCGAGTGCTTGAACTGTAAAACCAGTGGCACCTCGCGCAATATGTCGACCATTTCGCCGATGTAACTTTCACAGATTTGCAGGTGAAGCGACTCGAACTGGCGCGTGACTTCAACTCGCTTCTCGAATAGAATGTTCTTCGAGTTGAGAAACAGTTTTGCTTGCAAAATGCAGATTTCTTTCAGACATTCGTGGGCAAGTAGACTTTTGCTTGCTGTACAAAACTCCACGAGGGTGCCGATGGTCTGCGTTGCTCTGGCAAACTCAAGCGCAGTCTCCAAATTCCAAGCGGGTATCGATGCATGAGTAGAATGACTCCGGTTTGTGCCGAACCACGCAAGTTGTTCTCTCTTCAGAGACGTTTGTTGACGCAGTTGTGCGACTGACAGCACATGGTAGAGATCCAAGTGCACACTGTCGATGCGAAGGAAGCTGCACACCATCGCGTACGATGCAATCACCAACAGGAGCGAGTCTTGAATCGCCGCCTGTTGATTGCTTAGGCTTGCGCTGTTTGACGTCAACACTGTCTGGGGTTTCTTGGACAACGCTTGCTGGACTTCGTGAAGTACGGCTTCCGGATGACTACAGAGAGCTGATCGACAGAGCTCAAATGGGCTCTTCGTATCGCCGGACGCAACACTCCCTAGTAAACTTTCCAGCAGACTCGAGATCTTGGGGAGGTAGGTGTGGAAAAATGCTGTTCGGCTCGGGGTAGAAGAACTCTGGTCCTCGCCAATCTGCCTGATAATCAACGTTCGGGCGATTCGAGACAACGCGTTCATTTCACGACGATAATGTTGTCGTTTCTCAGCGCGAGTTGTGAACGCAGCGGGTGCCAACAGAATTTTTGACGCAACTCGCTGAATGAATTTTGATTCCGCTGACATGATCAGACTCAGTATCGCTTCTAGCAGCTTTTGGTCGATGTGTTCTTCTTCAATGTGGATTGACTTTGACGAGAACCTGCAGATGACCCTCTTCAGTTGCTGGTAAATGATGCTCACAAGCGTGAAGAAGACGTCTTGAAAGTCTGTAGCACTTTCGTACAGAGCGATTCGCGCGATTTCGAGTAACGCCACTGCACTCGGAGATGCTGACTGTTCAAGGTGATCCCTGAGCTCGTCGTCCACCCGAGTCTGTTGAATACAATAAGAACATGAGGAATTATTAGAAAGGAAATCCACCTCTGAGTACAACAAAGTCCTGTTTTTCACTTACATTGCTGCACGTCCTTCTCCGTCGTCGCATTCTCAGCGGCGTTTCTTTCCTGCTTTCACTTTGCACTGGTTGCTGCGGCGCCATCACCTCCTCAGTTGGCTTGGACTGCGTTTCATATCGAAGCATTTCGACAGGAAAGATGACACCATCACTTCCAGTTTGCACGAGCATTTTTCCCTCCTCTGCAAGCCAAAGCACCCGTGACATTGAAGGAATGACTTCACTCATTAACGAGCTCAGGGTGAGCCATTTTGATAACGTGCTTTGGACTTCAATGTCATGGTGATAGAACGATCCACTTGAAGCACTGGAGGCAATGGTTATCTGTCCTGTATGACCACGCAAAACCACGAGGCGTGAGGACGATCACTAGCGTACGCAGTAGCCAACATTGCAAAGACGTACCATCAGCAACCAAAAGCGCTAGAATGTCGCCTTCGCTGACCCAAGTCAGGTCGACTATTGTCTTCTCAAGCGATGTACACGAGTGCGCGCTTGTGTTTGTTGCTTGTAGCAATTCCCAGTCAACCGCGAATTCAATGAGCATGCTGTCGACGGTGAGTACACCGCGAGTCCATTTGCTGTTCATGCGGAGCTGCATCGCATTTGGTGGTTTTGCACTTGAAGCCTTTCCTTTCAGAGGCTCGACGGAGATCTTGGTCGACGAGGTCTTGATCGTTCTCCAATTCACCTCGATATCAAAGATCCACTTCTCAACAAAAACTGTTTCTCCCAAATCCCATGACGCGCGCACAAGCATGAAGCAGCGGCCGAGGAGCGAGGAGTTCATAAATTTTCCACCAGCGCACGAGGTCACAGGCGTTGAAGACATAAATACCCCGTCGCCACCAAGGCTTCGACTCTCAAATAGATGCTGCTTCCAGTGTCCGGTTTCTTTTTGCTGAGACTTGAGCTTGAATTTTGATGCGGACCAATGCCACAGCCAACCTCGTGAAGCGTCAAATAGAGCCACGTCCTCTCCACTAGAGCTGACCACGCCGTCCATATGGCTGTTGTTGCTACTTTCGGTGGTCGTTGCTGGCAAATCGCAAAATGGTATGCTCACGAGCGACTTGTTCTCGGCATCTGCCACGTAGCATTGGGCGGACGCATCTCCATTTGTCTTCTCATCTCGTACCGCGCCAACGTGACTCCACATCAGCACGAACCGCGCGGTCTCGCCGTGGTGCGAAGCAAATTCCACCACTTCCGGTAGATTGATAAGCACTCCCAGGTCTCCATCCCCTGATATTGCGTCTGTGGCTGTGTTCAAGCCGTTGGTAGGTTGCCTCACAAGCAAGCGAGGTGGCGAGCGCTCGTACGACACAATGTGACCCGCAAACACGCCAACGAGACAGGCTTCGTGTTGGTGCTGAGAAGGAGAGTCTGGAGGAACTTTTCCTGAGTTCCATGAGCACGCAGTCGCGCTCCCGATACGCACGCGTGGTGCATTCCGCATTTTCCGCTCTCTTTCGTGGCGCATTTGCTTTGCAAGTGAGTGTCGCTTCAAGCAAGAATCTTGAAGTGGCTTCTAATTGGTAGAAACATTAGCCAATAAAGGAGTAAATCTCTGATTGGCTACGTCAGTGCAATATTTTGGCCAATAGAGATCTGGTTTACTATTATGGAAATCACTGTAGTTGCTTCGCATCCTGCCACTCTTTGTCGCGAGCCAACGCTGTTGATTCAAAAGCAATACAAACCAGAGCAAAGACATGGCAGCGCCCGGCGAGAAGCGCGGATCGGACGACAGTTCCGAGGAGGACGAGCCCATCGCGGTCCCAGGCACAGCGACGACTGATGCTGCTGATACTTCTACCACTGCTACGTCTGGAGACGACCTGTCGGTACGTGTCTCTGTGTGAAATGTGCAGATGAGAACGCCTGGCTCTAACGTGCATGTGGATTTGAACGTGTACCTCCCTGAGTAGAAAGCCTGGATGGACGCGGATGGAGAGGACGAAGAAGAGGAAGACGCCGAGTGGAGCCAGCTGCCGTCTTCCGTAACGACGCCAGAGGACCCGAACGAGTCGAAGAAGTCACCCAAGTTCAAGCGTTGCCTCGCCGCCATCGAGAGGGACCGCTGGAACGCCGACGCCTGGATCGCGCTCATGAACGAAGTGCAGCAGCTGCCTGTGGCCGAGGCGCGCGCGCACTACGAGAGGTTCCTGGAGCGATTTCCGACCTCCGTACGTCGTTCGTATATATGTGCTTGATCCCTGTGCTGTCTTGCTGCTTGTTGTCCGCTTACGATTGTCAACTGCTATTGCTAATGATACAGGGACGCTGGTGGAAGCTCTATGCGGAGCATGAGCTGCGCGAAAAGAACTACGATCGCGTGCAGGAGATCATCAAGAAGTCGCTCATGCAGATCCGATGCCCGAACGTGGAACTCTGGCGGTTCTATCTGAACTTCACGAAAGTGGTGAAAGTGGATGTCGCCGTCGACTCGAAGGACTACGACGCGATCCGAACGGCGCGTCAGCTCATGTGCGACGCGTTTGAGCTCGCGCTGGAGCGCGTAGGCGGATCGATTCACGCTGCGCCAATCTGGCAGAGCTACCTGACGTTTGTGCAGGACGACGCTGACCCGCAGGCTTTTCTCAACGTCCGCAAACTCTTTCATCGCGCGGTGGCACTCCCGCTGCAGAGCATGGAGGCGATCTGGCGGGAGTACGAGAAGTTCGAGCGATCGATTCCGAACAACGAAGCTCTTGCGCAAAACTTCTTCAAGGTGTTCCGTCCAAAGTTCGACGCAGCGCGCGCAGTGCTGCGCGACCGGAAGAAGCTCTACGACCCCATCAATATCAACGCCCTGGCAGTCCCAGCGACGACGTCCAAGGCAGATCTTGCAAACATGAACGACTGGCAGAAGATCATCGCATTCGAGACGGCCAACCCGGAGCGACTGGATCCTCTCCGCTTGAAGTCGCGCATGCGCTTTACGCTGGAAGTTTTTGTGAGCGTGAAGCGCCACTACCCGGAAGCCTGGTACCAGTATGCAGTGTACGAGAACGAGGCAAATGATCGCGATGGCGCCACCGCGATCTTAGAGCGCGCGATCGAAGCGATTCCAGACTCGACCTACCTGTACTTTGCGCTTGCAGACCACCACGAGCTGCACGGTGATATCCCAGCTGCGAAGGCGATTTACGAGAAAATGATCAAGGAAAACGTCTCGGCGCTGGTGTACGTATCCTACCAGCGCTTCGCGAGACGAGTGTTTGGCGCAAAGGGACTCGTGGAGGCGCGCAACGTGTTCAAGCGTGCAAGAAAGGACGAGCGCGAAGGCGCGTGCACGTACCACGTGTTTGCAGCTTCAGGTTTGTACTCTAAGTGATGATTCCTATTTTGTGTGTGTCTCTGACAATGTCTCTTGTATGTCTTTCCTCTGGTGTAAATCTACAGCGCTGTTAGAGTTTTATAGTGATAGTTCAGACGCCGGAAAAGAAATCGCCCTCAAGATCTTCGAGTTGGGGCTGAAAAAGTGCATCCAAGAGCCCGCCTACGTGCTCTGCTATCTAGAGTTCCTCGGTCACCTCAACGACGACAACAGTACGTTCATTGCTCATGCCTTCGGTAGTATTATCATGTGCTAACTGGTAACCATTTCTCTTTCTAATGCTCACGCTGTAGACATGCGATCGCTTTTCGAAAAGGTGCTCGCAGTGATGCCTGTCGACGTGTCGCGTCCGATCTGGGATCGGTACGTCGAGTTTGAGAACACCATGGTGTCGAACGGAGGCGATCTCGCCACTGTCGCGAAAGTGGAAGCGCGGCGAGCACAGGCTTTCCCAGACGCTCCTTTCGTGGAAATGAAAGGTTTGCTGAGCATCTCCCACCGGTACTCGTTCTTGGACTTGAAGCCGCCTACGAAGAGCGATCAGAGTTTTCTCGAGATGTACGGCGCCTCGAAGCGAGCTGGAACTGGTGGAGCAGCGGAAGAAAACGGTGACCAACACGGAGAGCAAAGCGTCCACACCACTGGACCCAACCATGTGTTCACCGGTCCTACAGTGTTCCCCGGACTGGAAGGCAACGACCTTGACAGGTATGAACGTGAATGTCGGAATATGATCATCAATAACCATGGAAGAGAAATGCTTTTCTCACACTCACGCGTCCTTTGTGTCCGCTGAACTACAGACAAATCCCAGGACCTCCGCTTCCAGATTTCCTCAAGGAGTTTGCGTCAATGCTCCCGTTGCACTTGCAGTGGAACGGTCCGATCGCAGACGTCGAGCACATTTACCGCGCGATGTTGCTAGTGGATTTCCCTCCGCGAGCGCAAATCGAGCACTCGGAGCAACTGCGTCAACAACAGCAGATTCAACAGCAAATGGCGCTTCAGCAGCAGCAGCAGCTCCAACAACAAGCTGCAGAGGCGGCACGCAACGGCCACCACGGTGGAGACAATGGTGACGACGAAAGTGGACCAGGAGTATCGAGCAAGAGACCAGCGCACGACGTTTTCCGCTCTCGCCAGAAGCAGAAGCTGGCAAAGCTGGGATGATTGGCTTGTCGTCCGTCATTCGTCCATCTTTAAAATACAAAAAGCATCTCATGCATTCCTGCTTTGTTTCTGCTTCTTGTGTCTGACAACAAAAGAATCCAAGGCATCTCCACGCCGCTCTTGGGCTTGATCTCGATCGGTTCTCTTGTCGGCCGCGGGTCGTACTTTACGCCTCACTTGAGGCGTGTGCGTAACGACAGCAAAGCCCTGGGCACTTGATTCCTCGGCTTCTAAATGCGTGTCAACCTCGTCGTCGTCACTTTCGTCATCTTCCTCGGATCTGCTGCCGCCTTCCTCGTCCTCGTCGTCATCGTTCCAGTCCCACGCAAGGTCGAGACCCCAGTCACTCAGGTTGCCGTTGATCAGCTCGTCTTCAATAACGCTTCCTGATCTTTGGAAAAGGTCCGTGTCGATGGTGGAGGTTGACAACAACGGCACCCACATGTCACTCGTCAACTCTGAGAGTTCAATGTTATTCACATCACTGCGCCAGCATACACAAGAAACAGAATGAGAATTGCGGCACAAATCAATAGAAAAGCAGAGCCATCCACCTAGCTCACCTCTGATGTTCGACAAAGTCCTTCAGTTCCTCGATACCGTGCGAGAAGTACGGCAAGAGCTTTGCCTCGCTTTTCGAGATCCAGCGTCGTTTCCGATACTTCTTCCCAAAGATCTTTCCCAGTAGCGTGTTTTTCCAGCGTCCTTTTCCACGACCCGCTGACGCTTTCTCTTGAGAGACGAGACGCCCATTTTGCTGCATTTTCAACGCAACGCGCTCCTGGAAGCTTCCCAGGACGCTCTCCATTGCTGCAAGAATTTGACTTGAAACCTGGAAGAGGTCTTCGAGGTGATGAAGCGCACCCCACTCGTCATCGCCGGTCTGTTCCGCTCGCCATGAAATGCACCTTTTCAGCGCTTGTTTTACGAGTTTTAGCATGTGGGAAGCACCTCGCAGCACCAGCAAGTTCCTGTTCACATTGCCAAATTTAGTGGATTAGGTCAAATGCTACTTCAACGTGTGAACAAGAGGAAGAAAGTCACAACCAGGAAGCTGCCCACTTACGTTTTCATCGGTAGGTCAAAGCCAGCACTCTCTGCGTCGACATACAGCATCAGTGCATTGTGTGCCACAGTGAGAGCGTCGCAAATGTCTCCAAACGGGTTGACCTCCCGCTCCGAGTTGCCCCCTCCTCCTCGATTCGTCTTTGGCGACGCGCACGACAACGACGCGATACAGCAAAGCATCACCGAGTCGAAAAAGAACGGGAAAGTGGTGATCGTCAAGCTGGTCAGTGAGAGATGTTCTCCGTTCAGCACAGCAGGCGCTTTCAGCATTCCCTCGTATGAATCCTCCTCTTCCGCTTCGAATTCTGCAGATTCTGTCGAGTCCGTCGCCCTTCGATTAGAGTCCTCTGGAGCCATCGAATCGACAAGTGCTTTCATCGCATCAAGATAAAACCCCGTGACCGCAGCTCGACTGGACGCATTGCTCGCGAACGCCCACGAACCAACCGTGAAGTAGACGAGGTGGCGCCATTTCTGCGAGACGCACCGATACTTTGCGAGTGAGCACTGACTACCACCGCGCAACGATGCAGCTAGATGAGGCAACGATTGCGTTGGCAACCCCTCGCCTGGTACTCTGACTGAATCGGTATCGCGCAAACTGAGAACCGAAGAACTAAACCTTGGCGGGAATGGCTGGCGCAGCATCAGCATGCACAAGTGACTGATAACACGCTGCTTACGCGTTCGCATTGTTAGTATCACGAGGATGTCAAGGAGAGCACACGCCAACTGAGAGTCCTGCGCAGCATAAACAACACACAACGGAGAGTGAGAACATGAATGATGCCCTCGCTTCTAGCCTGACTTACCTTCATTTTCAGACACTCCTGCAGTAAAAACTGATAGAACACTTCAAGATACCCTCGCGCATCATTTGCATTCGCCAAACTCTCTTCGTGGTTGCACCCCATCGCGAAGATTTCTATCACCTTGTCGTTCCAAGTGCCACCGATGTTGGAGCCCTCTGGTTCGCCGCAGTGTTCGAGAATCTGAGTGAACAGGCTGTAGATGCACATTAAACTGCAGGTTGCAAGTTCTTGCATAATGCTGTTCCTTGAATGACCATCATCACCATCCAGCTCTTCATCTGACTCACTGCCTGCCTCCACTTCGCTGGCGGTATTCACCACTTGACTAAGCTCCCCTGCTCGAGCACTTAGATATTTCAGAGTTCGCCTTCCTTCGCTCGAGAGTAGTAGGATGCGCTTGATCTCCGAGGAATAGGACGCGTCTTGTCTGACGCCGTCGCCAGCTTTTGTTTCACCTTCAACACTCGCTGATAGCGTCGAGTTGTCACCTCCATCGGATCGGAAGTGAGAGCTCAGCACTCGGAGTAGCTCCAGCTCGTGCGTCAAGGGGAAAACATTATCTGTTCTCTTCTTCCAATGAATCTCGAAAAACAAACACAACGTACGAAGCTCAATACCGTGCAACGATGCACTTGGCAACTCACCTGTTCCACGTCTGGCTTGGCCGTTCATCAACCGCTCGGCAACAGCACACTGACAACGAAGCCACTCGACTCCCTCCAACTCCGCTCCCTGGCACTGACCACCAGCAGCTCTACTCTCTTCCTTGAGTTTTCCTTCGCGAGTCTGCAACATACCTTTTTGGACAACAATTGTTCGCTCCAATTGTCCACGGAGTTCCAAGCACATCTTGAGTTTAGATGACAAGCGGGCTTGATACCTGATCATTTCTCGTTTGTCGTTGACGACACGGACGAGCTGGGACGCAATCTCATTTGCACTCGCGACAGCGACATCTAGTCCACATGCGATGGTCCACATCAAGCTGCCGAGTGATTTTGGGTCCACGTCTGAGGATATTTCGCCGCTCACGAGGTTCTGATACAGTGACGGAAACAGAAAACCTCCATCCAAAATCCGTTCCTGGAACTTCGGTGACGAGAAAGCCACGTAACTGTGATAAAGTTCTCGCAGCAGGTTGAATTTCATCAGGTACTCGCGTTCCGAAGTGCCTTCGAGCGGCACTTGACTTGCATTCTTGCTGATGTTGTTGCCATTCCTCGATTTGTAGGAAGCGTTGATTTCAACCTGCATCTTCCGAGCAAACTCCGTCAAATTTACGATGAGAGGAGATGATGACTCGCCACTTCTCACGGGATCTTCAAGTTCTGGTTGGTCATATGCGAGAACTTCTTCGTTTCTTCCACGCTGCCTCGACAGAATTTCGTTGCGCTCACTCACGATCAGGCTCTTTTTGCGGAACACCTGGGACATCAGCGCAGCACAAAGGGACTGCTCCTCTTGTGACGTCACGCTTTTCATGAATGGCAAAGAGGACTTGGTCATGCCTTCTCGAACCAGCTTCATCGCGTGCAGCAAGGTTTCCTCGCTTGCTGCAGTCGACACAAGTCGCAGAATCCAGCTAACTAACCCCTTGCGGTCTCGTTCTTCCAATGCGATTTGACTCTTGAGCAGGTGCCCAGCCAAAAACAGAGCCATGAGCTGCTTCACATGCGTGGCGGCTACTGCACCAGTGCGACTTGACGAGTTCTGGTTCCACAAATGCAACGTTTGGTGTCCTTGTGCAATGCCCGAGACGCCGACGCGCGACACCAGCTGCTTCTGGATCGTAATCATCAAGAGCGAGAACACCCCGCGCTCCTGTTTCGTCAGCGCGACCATCGTGCAGCAGAGAATGTCGATCACGTGGGACGGGTAGCTGCCAATACTCGACTCTCCAGAGTCGTTTGTCGTAGATGAGATCGAGTGCAAATGATCCAGGAAGAGATGCGCGTATGGCGCCAATACCTTGTTGTTGCTGCTAGCAAGGGTTGCTAGGCACGATGCCACTGCTTCAGCGATCTTCCAGCACAGAAACCCTCGAGTTCGTTGAGCAGTCCGTGACGTTGCGAGCATCAGCAGCTTCTTCGGTTGACTGGACAAAGTGAACAGAAGAGTGAGAGCCTATAATGCCAATAAACAAGAACACTGTTAGCACCAACAAGAACGAAAGTTGCTGGCGAGACCCCAGAATGAGGTGCTGTACCTCTTCATGGACTGAGGTCCTGGACTCGACCAAAAACCCCAAGCAATCCACTGCAATTGGGATGAATCGCAGCGCTAGATTCGTGCTCGTCATATCTTGGAAGCAAACCGCTAACAGGAAGCTGCAGAAGCGGATGAAGGAAGGGAGCAGGTATCGCCATTCTTGCTGGACCAGTTTGTGTAGAGTCTCGTGCATGACGGATTTCTGGAAGCGTCCGCGATGAGCCAGGAAGGAGGATGTTTTGATGGCAATCTACAAGGTTAGCATCATGAAATCATCAGACCCTCTCTCTCTCTCTCTCTCTGCGGTGAAGCCAAGTCGAGTGATAATATCAACCCGACCTACCTCATTCTCAGTAGATTTCCCCACCAGGTAGGTGAGAAGGATGATGTCGAATGACGTTAACGCGTCTGCGTGGCGAATCACACCGAGAAACGCGTTCAAAGTTGCTGATCCCGCGACAGCAAAACGTCCGATGACCTGCGTACATTCCAAAGCACAGAGAAAACACTGTTAGCCAAACTGTCCAGCATAAATGCTCCACCACAACACTTACTTCGAATGTGAGGCAGAGCGTCCCCGAGTCCACGCGATCGCACTCTGCGCGCAGCTTGGCTGCGATCCGTGGCGCAGTGGCTGGAGTTACCATCGACAGCAAACTCTGAACAACCGCTGGGACATCTTCTTCCACGGCTGCATCAAGCAAACACTTTAGATCGCGCACCATATTTAGTGAGTCAGTGAGTGTTCACACGTCTTGGTTTCATATTCGAATTCGCATATGATACTGTACCTCTGTTGCATCCAGGACCGAGCCTTTGTCAGCGGAGTCGAGGGGCAGGTCTGCTAGCGAGCCGAGAATCGGCACGAGCAGCGATCGGTCACTCGACAAGAGCTCAAGGTACGCCTCCACAACCAGCTTCACACATTCCTTCGATTGGTATGTGAGCTGCATTTTCAAGCAAGGGCGCAGAGCACATACGTATTTGCACACGTTAGAATGGTGCGACGGTCATGCTGGGGCAAGGCGTCGCTTCGTACCTTGGAGAGGTGGTGAATGACCAGCACGCGGTGGTCACAGAAAAAAAGCAGCGACAAGACATCCTCCGTGAGCTCTCGCGTGGGCGACACGTAGTTCGAGAGCAGCCGCAGCAGCGCGTTCACGTCGTCGTCCGAGTCGCTCTTGTTGCAGCGCAGGCGGTCGAAAACGAGATACGCGGTCTCCACGCGCTGGACGTTGCTCTCTGCGCGCAGCAGTCGGCGGCACATGTCGGTCGCATCTGCGAACGCGCCGTCGGTAATCAGCTCTCTGTACTGCTCCACTGCAGCCGAAGCCTCATCGTCGACATCGCGCGCTGCAGCCATCGATCGAGTCCTCAACTGGGTGGCTTTCTCTTGCAGATGTCCTAAAAATGAGGAAATTGCTTCATTACCCAAAAAGGGGGTGGGCGGCTGCTTAATTGGCCCACCACGTTTGCTTGATTGACCCACCCTTTGCTTAACCGACCCAATTCGTATAAGTACGAATTCATACAACAATGGGCAAGATATCTCCAACAAATTGGATCCATTGGATGATGCTGGACCAACACACAGTTCAGCTCCACAAATCAACATTCGAACGTGTGAAGTCGCTGCTTATAAATGACAAGCAAAAGCCAGCGAGGATACAACCTCACCAATTGCTCAGATCACTCGAGGTCTCTAAAACTTGATAGATTACCTTATCGCGCTCTCTCCAGAGACCTCAGCGGTGACACCACTTGTTTCTGTCACGCGTAAAAGAAGTAAGTGATACCAACCTACGATTAAAAGCTAAAGTGAACTCCACGCTGCTTTGATGATCGTGTTAAGAACGTTTGATTATAACTACAGAATTGTGGTCCATTAAAACTAACACACTGCGAGGGATGCTGGCGCATACTTTGTGGATTGCCTGATGCACACAAATCCGGTGAGTGGATAAATTACTACAACAAATATAAGGAGTACTTAGTACAATAGAATAGACTCGCTGCAAATAACCGTATAGTGCATTGGAGAGCAAAGCAACAGATATGCTGTGTTGATCGCAAGTCAAACAGAGAAAACGGAGCCACGGATGCAGATCATCATGGGACAATGAGAAACTGTGAGAAGAATTTTGTTGCAGCATTGGATGTGGTTGTTGATACGAAATCACATACGTTACCCGTTTGCTAGGGATATGGGGAAAAGGAGAATCGAAGGAGTATAATAGACGTATATCTGTTGTTCACCCGCATCTTATGAGATACTGAGTAGCGTCGGGATGGCTGTCATTCACATGCGCTTCAACGCCATCGATCTAGCCACCGACCTACATCAGTGCATCGCTTTCAGCCCAAGGTGGTTGTGGGCGAGAACGTTGCGTATCATTTTCGAACACTTTTATATCACGACCCTCAAGACTCCTAGTTACTCGCTTTCATAATTATTGCAGAAGTATTGGTTCTCAAACCAATACTACTTTGAAGTTAAACACATTGCTACCGAACGAAATTTTTAGTTGTTAGTGCTAAAGCCATTGGATAGTTGTTCAACACTCCCGATGAACGATGGTGAGTAAGTTGGTGAAATTTCTCGCACCATGGAGGTCCATCGATCAATATTTCCAACTTCCTAATAAAAAGAGTTGGTGAGATTCATTGCTTCTGGAATTCAGTCAACAGCAAAATGGAGAGTTTCAATAATGACCATCAGCAATGACATGTGAATATTCAAGTAATGCTCAGTCAAGCATCGCATTGCAGACCAAGTTGGAGAGAGAGGGAGATAGAAAGGAAGATATAGAGAGATGATAATACCATTTCTCTATATCTACTACATATATTATAGACACTACTACGTAGTATATTATAGACAAGTGAGTCAAAGCTCAACATGCATGTGTATCTTACTCTAAGTAAGTATTAATGAGCTTGAGGCCTCGCAAGAAGCGTCATTGGTATAGCATAGGTACTACCATTTGATCAGGACGGCGGAGTATTTCGATAATTGTCTACAATTGTCATACTCCGTATCAAATACGCATGCTAGTACTTCTAATCACACTTGGTTCTTGAAATCGCACCAGTAGAGATCGTGTATGCGAGCAGCGGTGACCAACACATTAACGCAAGCACCACTGAAAGGTTGACTCGCTAAATGTCATACTATTACCGCTGACTTGACTTCCGACTTGATCCCACACAGACCAATCATCTTGGCCTTACCAGGACCTGCTCAGAGGAACAGCCCCAAATAATTGTTACCGTTATGTGTAAATCCAAGTGGGGGCTCGATGTATCAAACTTGATTCAACATCTGTGTAATATATAAGGTAGGGTATCGCATCAATTTGTAAGAAAATGAAGCCGGTGATGATATTAGTGCCATCGAAGACAGAAAAAGTTAGTTGGGTGACCCTGTGTTCTACCTCTGGTGCATTTACAATATATTGGGTTCAAGAAGGCCTTTGAGGCTCAAAACACTCTGAAGTAGAGTAGAATTCAGTTGGAGAAGAGCATCAAGAACAAACGAATTGATCAAAACTATCGTTCCTTCTGGTAGCACAATTATGTTGTCAACAGCGGTATATGTATTTGAGCGAGAGTGCAATTTTCTTTGATGCCTCCAAACCAGCACCAGTACCGGATTCAGCAGTTGCATGAATTCGTACTTATACGAATTGGGTCGGTTAAGCAAAGGGTGGGTCAATTAAGCAAACGTGGTGGGCCAATCAAGCAGCCGCCCATCCCCTTTTTGGGTAATGAAGCAATTTCCTCTCTAAAAATGTCCTGATTTAAAATGTCGTTTTTACCGCCAAATTTGAATTTAACAAATGTCCTAAAATTATGAGCATCCTTTTTATGAAGTTAAAAAAATTGAGAGAATATAAATCATAAAATAAAGAAGTGAATTAAGAATGAATAAACTAAACGATTCTCAAGAGTACTCAACTTGGAGAAAGCACACTTTTGTGTAGTATTCGAACAGTAAAAGATTCATACATTTCTCAACATAATTCGCTGTCCGTTTCAGATTGGTTTCCGCTTCGAATAGAAGACCGTCAGTTGTTGAAGAGGTGGTTTCCTTTTAGCGCAAACAAAGCAAGCGTTGCAACTCTCAACCGCCGCGCTCGAAAGCAACCAGTCGACCGCGCCCGAAGAGCCTCCGTCGCCAATCGCCCGCCGCGAGAGTGCAAGTGACCGCCCAGAGCAGAAAGCAACGCTCGTGATGGAAGTGGAGCAACAGCAGGAGCAGTTCACGTCCGCATTGGCGCCTGCGATGGACATGTCGGACGTGCCACATGTAAGTGGAAATGACACTTATCCCATCGGCACCGACAGTATGATGATGCCTGCGGATGCGCATCGTGGAAAGGTCGATGTCGACATGGGTGACGAAACGGAGGTGATCCAGCCTGCTGCGCACACGTTGGCGGAAACCTCATCGTCACCGTCAGTTCCAATGCCAGCACCTCCGTCAGTGTCTCCGGGAAAGCGCGACAGGCGGAAGCACAACCGACGCAACAGCGAGAATGGTGAGTCGAATCCTATCGCTAGCGAGGATTTCGCTTCGTTGAGCGGAAGTCGCCCGAAGAATAGTGAGTGGGTGGACGACACCGATGCAGAATCGGGCTCCTCCCAGCCAGACGACTCGCGCGTCACTCCTCTCGACTTCGGAGCAGGTGATATCGATGATCATCTTGACACTTTTGGAGATAAGCCACTGAAAGGCGCTCCAACACTGACCACCGATACGAAGTTGCTGTCACCGCAACGAAGCAGTGAAAAGCATGGAATCGAAGACCTCGTCTCGCTGCCTTCTCCAGTCGCAAACTCTGCCTTTGGTACAGGTTTTGATGCATTTGTATCATCTCCACTGAACAAACCAAATGGGGTTGCTGCAGACGAGGGCGCGTCGTCCAGTACCATACTCTTGAATGACCAGCTAGCTGCAGAAACCCTCGCTCCAATCCTGTTAGCCCTCAGTTTGAAAGCGAGCGACATCGAGGAAGTACCAAGCGAAGATGAAGCGACAATTTCGGATGAGCCTCCAGCAAACGAGACAGGACTGATTACGGAAGCTCAAGATGCGCAGCCCCCTGACGAGATGTTTGCCGATCTTTCGATATTGCCAGACACTCCAGAGTCGATGCTTATGGCCATTGATGAGCCTGAGTCCGGCCAGCCATCATCGCCGGTACAACAGCCGGCTTCACCCCCAGCACCTTCGCCAGCATCCGTAGTTGACAGCGCTGTGCGTGATACTGTAGCCATAGAGTTGATGGATTCGGCTTCCATCTCCAAACCCAGCTCGCCAGAACACTCGTTGTTATCGACTCCTGCCCCCTCCGCAACCACTGCATCTGTATCAAAGTCATCTGTGAAAGAGCAACACACGACCGGAAAAATGTTCCAGCCAGAAACGAAAGCAATGCCAGTAACAGAGAACGCACCACTGGTTTCAATGGTTGTAGAAGAGCCATCCATTTCTTCGAGCGCTGAATCGTCGCCACTTAACGCTCCAGAGGGAAAACCTGCTTCTTTGAGCGCTCAATCTTCACCGCCGAAAGCGTCAGGAGAGAAGCTCATCACTTCGAGCGCTAGAACTTCGCCGCCCAAAGCATCACCAACAAAACCAACTAAAGTGATGAAATCAAGCTCAGAGGTCAAAGCCACTGCGGGGAGTAAGGACCCTAAACCAAAGGACGGACGCATTTTGGGTCGCCCACCTGCGAAGACAGCGAAATCAGACGAAGGAGTGAAAGTGAAAGCTCAGGCGCCAAGTAAGACAAGCTTGATCAAGTCAAAGCCGAAGACTAATGAAGCCACAAGTGCAATCACCCCCGGAGCAGCAAATGTCGCTCCACTCAAGCCCAAAGCCCAGCGATCAGGTGTGTCCTCGGCATCCCAGCCTTACGAGAGAGTGCCAAAAGCTACTACAAGCAAATCTTCGATGCCAGCACCTCCTGCACCAGCGAGAAAACATACCTCAGTGACGTCGACCAAGCAAAAAGTGGGCAGTGCGACGCCACCACCTGCTCCGACTTCTGCGCTTGAATCTGACGGCATCAAAAGTATCAAGAAACGACTAAGCTCTTCCGAGTTAGAAGCCACGAGCAACCGTCTCTATGCTGATGCTTTGGAGTCAAAGAAGCGCAAGGAAGTTCGAAAGGCAGAGCTAGAGGAAAATTTTAGCTTCACGCCTCAAGTCAACGCTTCCAAGCGGCGTGCTGTTCCCGATGACAAGAGTCACTTTGTTGCGCTGCACGAAAAGGCGAAGGAGGCCATCAAAAGGAAAGAGGATATCAAGCAGAAGCGAGACAAGTCGGAGTGCACATTCAAGCCGAAGATCACAGCGAAAGCCAGAAAACTGTCGGGCAAGACCTCGCAGCCGAGATACGAGAATCTTTACCAAAACGCTCAAGAGATTCAGATGAAACGTGAAGAGAAGAAGAATGAGAACGACCAAAAAGCCGTGGAGGAGTGCTCTTTTAAACCAAAGATCAAGACAATGAAATCGCCGACGAAATCCCGCCCTCTTTATGACGCTGAGCGCCTCAAGCAAAAGAAATTGGCACTGGAGCAAAAGAAGATTGAAGCCGAGCTAAGTCAGTGCACATTCAAGCCCAAGGTAGTCGCAAAGAGCTCAAAAACCAAAGGTGACGAACTAGGGGAAAAGGGACCCGGCGAAGCCAAGCTGTTCGATCGCCTGTACCAAGCGAGCCAGAAACGCGCGGAGAATCTCGAAAAGCTACGTCACGAGCGCGCGGAGCAGGAGAAGTCGATCGCCACCTTCCAGCCCAAAATCACGAGCTCAAACACCGCGAAAGGGGGAACCAAGCAACCATTTCATGAACGACTGTACAACAAAGACTACATGCAGAAGGTAACTGCGGACCGAGAGCAGAAGAAGCTCGAAGAGGAGCAAAAGTTCTCGTACAAGGTGAGTTGAGCGGCTGCCTGATAGTGACGTTTGGCATTCTCACACAAGTTACTAATAACTCCATGTGGTTTTAGCCTCAAATCACCCTGGTTCCAGACGAGATCAAGGCGAAGCAGAGCAGCAGCGCATCCAATAGCCCTGATAAGAGTATTTTCGAGGTTTGATCTAGCTGATTTTTTTAACTGTATGTAATCCATTGCACGGTGAACTTACTCTGTCCTTGATGCGCTTATGGTTCTTCCTTAGCGTTTGTATGAAGAAAAAGACAAGGTAAGAGAGAAGATTGAGTTGAGCGAGGAAATCAAGCTGCAGAAGGAGATGGTCGGGTGCACTTTCCGTCCGCAGATCGAAACCAGTCCGACCCATCCAAAGAGCCAGCCAGGGATCCCCATTTGGGAGCGCCTTCTAAGTTACGACAAGAACCACGTGATCGAAGAGCGCGAAAAGCAGAAACAGCAGCTCGAGATGCAAGAATGCACGTTCAAGCCAGAAGTGAAGCCCTCCGACTACTTTACGCCGAAGAAGAGTCCTTCTGGCGGTATATTTGACAGGTTAGCAGGCGGGGCTGTCAGCATGCCACCGACAGACATGAAGCGCAGAGAAAGTGAGAGAAAAGCGCAGTTTGTGGCGCAATCGAAGCGGAGATCTGTTCCAGAGGTAAGCGAAATTGCTTTTAGTAGACGGACTCTCGCCAGCCATTTTCCTTACCAATCTGCTTGTTACAGCTTGGCGCATTCAAGGAACAACTCCACGCAGCTTCAATCGGAGCTATCCTCAAGTCATCGAAGATTGTCCTGTCGCCTGAGACATCGCCCAACCCCAGCGCAAACCAGCCAAGGAGTCTGCCATCGAGTCTTCAGAGCTCGGAGTTGAAGAGGTTGAATCGATTGAACGGCGAGATGACAGCCAACAGCAAGCACTTTGCAAATGGGGGGACAGGCGAGGCAGAATTTCTTCTAGCTGAGGAGAGAAGCGGCACAGAAGAAGTGATCAATCTCGCCAACAACAGGGTGAGTGATGAAGTTCACCAGGTATGGGTTTGTTTTGGTGGCGATACAGTTGGGTAACATTGATGCTGATTGTGTTGTGTGACAAGGACGAGCAACTGGAGGCTCAAAGCCAGTCTATTCTCGACAACTATGACTCGTGGGCGTCCAACCTCGAAGCGAAGATGCGTAGCCTTGCGTAATACACAAATGACGGAATGAGCTTTGATTTAGACAGAGAGACTGACTGCCGGAAGAATGTGAGGTCGTCGCATTTTTCATGGTTATAAAAGAGTACATGCATGTCGCTTTCATTATCCGTGTATACTTTGAAGCTGAGAGACGAGGTTCAGCAGGAGGAAAAAGTAGACAAGGAGCTTCTGATCAAGGAAAACCTACGAATGTCTCGAAGGTAACTCTGTGCTTTACTTTGCTGCTTGCATGTTGATAACCTCGAGCTCGTTGTCGCCCACAAGAGTCACGTCCTCGATCTTCGGGAAGCTCAGGAGCGACGACTTGGCGTAGTTGATGAAGATGCGCTTAAGGAGCGTGTTGGGCTTGCCGCTAACCGTCGTGAACAGCGCGTGGCCGTACTGCGGGTCGTAGCGCAGCACGCAGTCCCGACGAATGAGCTCCAGGCGGAAGTGGTGCACGTTCGGACCGATGTGCTTCGTGGAGAAATGGTACGTCGTGCTGCGCTCAATCGGAGAGAGATCCTGCCGAGGGTTTCCACTTTTCTCAAACATGACCCACTCGGCTTTGATAGGGACTTGACTGTCGAGATCCGACTTCGACTGCGAAGGAAATGGTTGTTAGTCAGATCAAGCACCACCAAATGAGAGAGAATTTACGTACCCGGAGATTCGCTTTGAAGATTAAGACGTTCTTGTTCGTGCTCTTGTGGATGAGAAGACACAGACACGGCTCCAGCTCGCGCGCGAGAATGTACACGCGCGGGTCGTCGACCACGCACGTGCTCGATGTATCCGATCGCTCGAGCTTCAGTTTCTGGAAATCTTCACCGGACAAAAGCGGTCCGAGAGCGCGGTAGTACGGCGGCACGTACGACTTCTCGAGCGCGCCGAGCATGTACATGATCTCATCCGCCCACGAGAGCAGCACTTTGCGCGACACAAAGGACGAGAGTCCCTGGCTCCCCGTGAACTCCGAGTGCGGGTCGCACTCGCCAAAGTTCGCCTGCATGAGCCACGTCACGGTGCAGGTCTCGTCGTTCGGGGTTGGTGTGATCATCCAGCCGCCCATGATGCAGTCTACGCGGCTGCAATCGGCCGAGCGCTCGTAGCAGTCGGCGTCATCAGCGGGGATCATGACGATCACGATCGTGCCATTGTCCTCCACCCTGAGTGATATTCCCATCAAAGACGAACAAGGTGAGCCAAGATATCGAGTGGCAAAGATCAGACAAGCCAACAAGCAACTTAACTCACTTCCAGCTCTTGAAGCTCGTCATTTGCATGTTGCGAGTGACCCAGCCGCCCTGCTCATTCGAATCGCATACAAAATGATGCGGTGATTAGCAGCGATACAGCTCAAACAAGGTAGGAATACCCAAATGATTAGTACCTTGAAGGTCGTGCGCTCGATCCAAGTGTGGCCGTCCTCGCGCTTAAGGATCTCTTCGTGGTCCACCAGTGGGTTCCACGATGGCGCGCCATTCGCCATCTTTGGCGTCCCTCCGCCAATCAACCCAGTTGCAGCTGACGAAGTTGACTCTTTCGTCTCAAGCAGAGCTGAAGAAGACTCTCCAAGAGAAGAAGGTGCCGCAGAAGAAATAGACGCGCCTCCCTGGTTGTTCTTGACGATCATGTCAAAGACCGCTCGCGCTGGGAACGGACACTGGCGCACGCGCTTGACCATCTGGAAGCCGTCGCACGTTTTCTCGGAGATAGCGTCGTGCTCGTCGTATTTACCGATCGGGGTCCAGTCCATGGTCTGGCGCGCGTGCTTCTTGAGTTCGTGCATCGCGGCGACCAGACTCCGGTCTTTCGTGGGCGTCGTCACCAGAGTCGACGGCAAGTTGAGGAACTTTCGCACGAGGTACCACTGGCCAATTGAGCCCTGGGCACTCGACCCGAGGTCCATCATCTCGATCGCGCAGCGGATGAAATCGTCGAGCCCGTTCTTGCGTCGCAGCAGGAATCCGTCATTCCGTGTGTTCTTGAGAAAGCAGAGCGTCTTTGGAGGCAAACGCTGCCAGAGCTCCTTGGACGGAAACATCGAGTACACGGTGAGCGCGAACGCGTAGAACTCGCGGTAGCGGCGCTCGATGATGATCTCCTGCTTGTTGTTCGCGGGTGGCGTCCCCAGTGCGGAGATCAGCGAACTGCTCATCGACGAGGTCGGGAACGCGTCTTTCTTGAAAATGCTCGAGATGATCGAATACACGGCGACACGGTCCTTGTTCACGCGCACGCCGCGCACTCGGCACTGGATGAGCGAATGGTCCTCGCTCGACATGCTCCGTTGACGTGGGGGAAGTGACTGCGATTGCTGCAGCAGCGCGTGGGACGGTGAGTGAGCTGGCCCGCCAGCATGCCCCGGTTCGGCTCCTGGGAGGTACGCGGACACGGACCTTCCAATGCGCGACAGGTGCGTCGGGCTGCCAGATCTCGGTTGAGACTGAGTGAACTGCCGCTGGCTATCGCGTTGGTAAGGAGGCAGTTGAGAGTACGAGTCAGTGAGTTCCGCATGGCGAACGTCGTCATGATCACCGCAACCAGCGGGGCTCTTGGCTTTCGGTCTCCCATCAGCTCCACCAGTGGAGGTTTCCAGGAAGGACTCGAGAAACGCGTTGCTCGCTTTACTCGCAGCCGCTAGAACCGACATCTCGCCCACGCTTTTGCGCGCTGAGGCAGCTCGGAGGTCCTCGGGGGCGCACTCGTGGCTCTCGATGAAGTCCATCGGGATCTTGACGCGGCAGGACCTGCACGTAATTGACGGCGCGGTGATGAAGGGATCGCTGCCACCGAGTCTCGACGGAGAGGCGGAGGGTTTGCCCGCGTTTTGTGCTGGACGCTCGCTAGTGACAAGACCCGGGTCCATCCGCAGAGGCTGGTTGGAGCTTGGGGATCGCATTGTAGACTGTGAGTCAAGCTTTAAAGGGGAGAAAATGTTTTCTCCTCTCTCACACACTTGCCCAGATCGACTCAATCGGCTGTCCAGCGCCTCGTTAGAGAAGGGGGCCTTTGGTGTTATTTGCGTATGAGAGGAAGAGGCAAACAAACGCTTCACAACCTCCCAATGCGATATTTTGGTTCCAGCTGAAACTGCTACTGAGAGCATTCAGAAGATTGGGAATGTGGGAACCGGGCTCTCACGGGTTTGCACTATCCCAGCAGCGTGCAACCGCTTGGCTCGCGGTGTCCTTGAGAACCACAGAAATACTTTTCAGAAATTGTCGGATTTCGTCAAGAGGAGAATATTGGAAACTGGTATACGTTTTCACTGAGCCAACTCAGTATTCGGCAGTCTGTCAACGCTCTCGCTCTACGTCGATTGGGATTTGTCAAGGGAAATCTGGTTGAGGACTGACTACAGGCATCCATTTGCCAATCAATTTGGTTTCGTGCGACGGTAGACAAAGTTCCTGCGCTCTGTAGATTGCTTGCCTTTCGGCGGGTGGATGGACGGGAGCACCACGGAGCTCTTCGCTGTCGCAGCAGTTTCCCTCGGTGGTCGTCGAGTTCTCTCAGTTGGTTTTTCCTTTAGCGTTGCGCTTTCAGTCAAGTTGTTGTTGTTTGGTGCCTTTTTGGGTGTGAACACCTGCGATTTTCTCGCTTGCCGGCCATTCGAATCGCCCCGCCGGATAGTAGCCCCTCCGGCATTGTTGCTGCTGCTGTCTTGCTGACTTGCTGTTGTGCTGCCCATGAGAAGTATCGAGGACGCTGAAGCTTTCCCCACCGACAGCTTTCGCTTCGGCACCGAGGTCACCGACGAATCTGCTTTGGCCTGAGCACCGCTACCATCAGTGTTCGCCCTGGGGAATGGACGTCGTCCTGAGGGTTTCCCCAATTCGCCATTGCTCGGCTTGCGCGGCGCAGTTGTGGAACCAACAGTAGTAGTAGCAACTGGCGCAGTATGCTGCTGACGACTTCCAGATGGCCGCTTGGGCTTGTTTTGCACCTCTCGATACGTTGGCTTCCCCACCGAGGCAGCTTTGCTCTGGGACTTCTTGCCTGAACTCTTTGCTTCGCGCTCGTCGCTCGCCCTGTTGCTGTCCGCTCTCCTTGAGCTTTGCGTTTGCCTGGATGGCGGCGCCTGCTTCTTTGGATCACGAACGGATACAGGATGTCGCGGCTGGCGAGAAGAAAACTCGGAGGTATTCGGGACATTTGAGATCGGAGGAGGCAGCGACGGTCGACGAAACTGAGGAGCTCCTCGTTTGGCGACACGCGCGTTGAGCTTTTCTTCCTCTTCTTCATGCTGCGTGAGGAACGTCGAGCGTGCGATAGCAGAGGAACCAGCTGGGGCAGGGCAATTGGACGACTGATTCGAACGCTCCGGCTGCTTCTCCTCGATCTTCTTCTTCAACGCAGCTTTCCGAGTGCTGAGCGACTGCACTTTCTTCTTTTCAGAGGTCGGCTTTCGCTTGACTGGGAGACTTTGGCTATTGTTGTTGTTGTCGCGCTCGTCGTCAAGCTGGTTGTTGGAGGCATCTCGCCTCTGACCCGCTGGTTTCTTCTGCAGTCGCCGAGAGGACAACGATGAAGCAGCCTCATAGAGCTGCGCAGAGGTCGCCAAATGGCTCAAGGGGCTCGAAGGAACTTCTCTTGGCTCTCTAGAATCCTTTCGCTTGATCTTGGCAGCCACAGGGCTGCCCACACCACTCTGGATCCAGCCTCTCTCTCCAATGTCGCCGTCCATGTTAATCACCTCGCGCTTGCGCCGCTGGTCAGGGGACAGCGCCTGCAGAGTGGATGTGTACCCGAGAATCGGGTTCGCGAGGCGGTCGATCGTGCCTTTGCGCGTCTTGCGGGGCTCGCTCTTCGTGGTGCCGTACGTCGACTCCATGTGCGACAATCGACTCGAGATCTCGGCTGAAGGCGCCGAGGGGTGTTTCTTTCCTGAAGCCTTTCCGGGGGTCGGTTTGCCCTTGACTGTGTTGCTGCTATTGAAGGCGTTGCAGATCGATGCAACAGGGTCGCGCTCATTCTCAACGCGTGGGTCGTCCGATTTGCTGGCAAACTGGTTGGTTGCCGAGACTCCAGCACCAGCAACTCCTCCGGTGGAGCCCATCGGATAAAAGTCGAGCACGTCCGGTCGCGGGGTGTGCAGCAGCGCCTTCAGGTCCAGTTTCTCGAGAAAACTGAGCGTCTCCTGGTGCAGTTTGCTGTTGTTGTTGTTGCTGCTGGACGTGAGCTTGGAGGCCTTGAGCTTGAGTTTGGAGGTCGTCGATTCCGACTTGGACTTTGTATTCGACTCGGGTCGGTCCTCACTTTCGGCACTATCGTCACCTTCTTCGTTTTCGTCGGCTTCTTCAGGCAGTTGGCACAGACTGCCTCCCCA
Source organism: Globisporangium emineosum (assembly GCA_023334195.1). Taxonomy (NCBI): domain Eukaryota; phylum Oomycota; class Peronosporomycetes; order Pythiales; family Pythiaceae; genus Globisporangium; species Globisporangium emineosum. The sequence goes on from JAASGK010000058.1 coordinate 29,373, forward strand.
TACATTTGAGGAGCTCCCATCGCCTGGGCGAGCGTTTATCAGCTCGGTGAGGTTCAGTCGCGGAACTGGCGCAGACAGCGTCGGTGGCTCCACATTGGAGACCGAGCCACCGACAGAAGAAGCCTGGGAGAACGGCGACGACCCAAACGCAGCCGAGAGGAATGGCGAGTCGCCGCCACCGCCACTCGTGCTCCAAATTGGAGTCTTCTGCTGGTCCAATACTGCTTTCTTTTGGGAGAGATGTTGCCGCTGCGGCTGCTGAGGAGCTGGGAAGTCCCAGTCGTTGTCTGCAGCGAAGAGGTCCCGGAAGAGCTCCTCGTCCTGCTCCTGGGTCGTCCGTGGCTCGAACATCGCGCCAATCGCTGGTGGCGCCACACCGACAGTTGTCGTAGGCGTGCGACTCACCGCAAAGCACGAGAACTCGGAGAACGAGTCGATCGAGTAGGACGGAGCAGCGCGCGCAGGCGAAGACACCCCCATCGCTGACGGGAAGAAGACGTTCCCAGTCATAGAGGCCACCGCACCTGGTCTCTATAGAGAGTGGATGGCTACTGCTGGCTTGGCTTCCCGCTCGCCTGGCGCGTTGTCGACTGGTTCGTATGAGAGCGAGCCTTCATTTTGTCCGGTGTGGTGGCGCGCTTGGGTTCTAAAAATAGCCTCTCGAGCTCACAGTGGGCGTCTGGGCGGGTTGTAACACCCCCAAGTGGTCCTACAAATAGACACACTCAGGCGTTCTGGTATCAAAAATAGATTGGATGGAAGAGAGAATGAGCAAAGAGACGCTCTATTTGAAGCTCGAAACTGAGTTAAAGTTCAAGATCCCTGTATTGCGCCAGATTTCAAAAAGATCCGCCACTGAAGAACGACGAGCTCGCTCTGATGTCCGGTGCGCCACCTCCGAGACCCGACGGAGCTCCCCCACCAAGGCCCAATGGTGCTCCACCGCCGAGACCTGGAGCTCCACCACCACGACCCAGTGCACCGCCGCTGAATGCTGCGGGCGGTGGTGGTATCCCTCCGCGACCGAGCGCTCCGCCTCCACCACGACCAAACGCTCCACCGCCGCGTCCGAATGCTCCGCCACCTCCGCGACCAAGTGCGCCGCCACCACAGGCGAGTAATGCGCAAGCGCCACAACCAAGCGCAGCTCCTCAAGCATTGAGTGGTAATGGCCCACCCGGTCCACCACGAGGAGTTCCACCGGGGCCACCTCCGGGTGCTCCGCCAGGTCCTCCCCCAGGAGCTCCACCCGGTCCTCCACCAGGGTCAGTGCCGCGACCGCCACCTGGGAATCCGTCATCGCAACCAAACAAAGGCGGCTTGCCTGGTCCACCGCCAGGAGCCCCTCTTGGCCCTCCGCCAGGCGAGCCACCACGTCCCCCAAAGGACCCACCACCATCGTCTCTCAAGGACACCTCCGGATCCCAAGACACGAAACCAGAGACAGCATCATCGGCAATGAGCTCAGCCCAGACGGATGCGATCGAGAAGCTCCTCAAGCGCGGCCGACTCAACTTCAAGCTGCTCGAAGCGCGCGGACTCAAGAAGAAGGGCGGCACCGAGAAGAAGTTCAGCGCCGACCCGTACGTGAAGCTCAAGATCGGCTCGCACCCGCTCTCTGCGAAAGAGGCCAAGAGCAAAACGTTGAAGAAGTGCACATCGACCGTCATTTTCCACGAAGAGACGCTCTCGTTCGACCTCACGGATCCCAAATCCCTGCTCACAGACGGCGACGTGCCCCTCAAACTCGAGATCTACGACGAGAACCTACTCTCGGATGAGCTCCTGGGCGAAGTGCACTTCTCGGCGCTGCGGTACTTTGACGGCAAGGTGCACAAGGAGATCCTGCCGCTCAGGCTTCCCGGGTCATCCCCCGATGCGCCGCCCAGTGGCGAACTCGAAATGGAGATCAAGGTGGACATCGCGCTCGTGGGCATGGTCTCGGTCGTGCTCATGGAAGGCCGCAACCTCAAGTCCATGGAGCTCATCGGCAAGCAGGACCCATACTGCAAGCTCTCGATCGGCGCGTTCTCGAAACGAGGCAAGACGATCCAAAAAGGCGGCCGGAATCCGTACTTCGGCGAAGAGGAGCTGCTTTTCTGGATCACCGAGGATCTGTGGGTCAACAAGATGCAGCTAAGCCTATTTGACGAAGACATTGGCAGCGACGACCTCATCGGCGACGCGCAGTTCTCGGTGCTGCACTTCATGGAGCACCTGGGGCCGCAGGAGCACGTGATCTCGCTCAAGAACAAAGGGCAGGGGGCCGGTGACGTCCTACTCAAGATCGAGTTCTTCCCCGCAGGTACGCTCACGATCCACTGCCATGCGGGCAAGCAGCTGCGGAGCGTGGACGCGATCGGCCGGCAGGACCCGTACGTCAAGTTCACGCTCGAAGGCCGGGCGACCAAGATGATCATGAAGACCAAGACCGACACGGATGGCGGGAGGGAGCCCGAGTGGGAGAACGAGGTCTTTAGCTTCCAGGTCGTGGATCAGTACAACATCCTCGTGGAGGTCTGGGACGAGGACTCCGTGGGCAACGATGACCTCATCGGCGCCGCGACGATCTCGCTGCTGCCGGTGTTCCGCTACGGGTTTGTCGACAACTGGTTCAATCTGTGGATGAAGGGCAAGTTTGGGAACAAGGACCCCGCGGGCCAGCTGCGTCTGGAAGTGAGCTTTGACGGCTCGCCCGGCATCGCGTACCCGCAGCACCAGGTTGGAATGGACAAGTTCACGGAGAAAGAGCGCCGCGCGAAAGATGGGACTTTGCTGTTTGGGGGTAGAGAAGGTAACCAAGGCAGGGACCAAGAGCAGGACGAGGACGGCGACAATCGATCGCCTGCAAAGGTGAACGCGCTCTCTGCTGCGGCCAAGACGACCACCGCGAAGGCCAAAGCCAAGCAGACCGAGAAGTAAGTCTGTCCACCTGTTGTAGTAGGACTACCAGGATTGCCAGGTACGAGTGTGAGGACTAATTGGTGTCTTGTGTGGTTCTCTCTCTCTCTCTCTCTACAGCGTAAGCGAGTTCTCTGAGGAGGAGGTCCTGGGGGCGTTCCGGTTCATCGACCTAGACAAGAACAACTTCATCGGCGCGGCCGAGCTACGCCACCTGCTGATCTGCATGGGCGAGCTCATCACGGACGAGGAGATCGACGAGATGGTCAAGCTCTGCGACACGGACGGCGACGGCCAAGTGAGCTTTGACGAGTTCCGACGAATGGTGATCCACCCGGACCCGAGCAGCCCCGAGTTCGCGATGGCGCCCACTGAGGACCCCGAGGGTCCCGTGGACGTGCAGCTCATCACGAAGGAGACGACGCTGGAGGAGAGGGCCCGGCAGAGCGAGATCAAGGAGGAGAAGCGCAAGCTTATGAAGCGCTTCGTGGCGGACAACAACCCGAACCTGGACTTGCTCATGCGCATCGCGCTCAAGTTTCGTCAGATGCACAAGGACGAGCTCGACTTTGAGGATTTTTGCATACTCTTTGAGGTGGAGCCCACGGGTGAGTACCGGAGGTTGTTCGCGCTCTACACGGAGGACGGGCAGAGCGAAGAAGGCGCGGACCTGCGGGAGATCCTGCTCGGGGTCGTGAACTTCATGGAGGGTGCGGACAGGACGCAGCGCGTCAAGTTCTGCTTTGAGATCTTCGACGACGATCACAACGGCTTCATCACCGAGGAGGAGCTCGTGAACATCCTCAAGGCCAACCACATGACGACCGAGGCGCAGGTGAAGAAGAAGGCGCAGACGATCATGAAGCAGGCGGATGATAACGGTGACAACAAGATGAGTCTCGACGAGTTCTACGTGATCGCAAAGAAGTTCCCCAACCTGCTGTTCCCGTCGCACGAGAGTGTCCAGGGTAGTGTCGTCTAACGCGAGTGAGAGAGAAATGAGAAATTGGTTCGTTTGGTAGGAGCCATTGAGCCATAGTCTCTATATTTGTCAGCATAGCGATGGCGTTTCGAGCATTCATTTTGAAAGCTTTGGGCTTTGCTGCATTGTATCATCACGCTCTCAGCGTCATTTAGGCTGAATGCGCTCTCCAGACCGAGAACGGGCCATGGCTTCATCACCTGGAGGTGGAGGCACCGGCCTACTCTCGTCGAATACCAGCACCAATGAGGTAGGTCTCCTTGAAGACTGTGGAGTATGTCGTAAAGCTCTATCTGCGCTTCTCAATGGGCTGCTTCTACGACTGTTTGAGCAGGTGAAGCACCTGGCGGAGCGCTTGAACGCCGCGCAGGTCAAGGTCAAGCGCCTGAACCGCCTCGAAGCCGCCCTCGTGGACTTCTTCATGGAGGTGATGGACCGCTCGACCGTTTCCACAGGCGGCGGCAGCAGCAACAGCAACAGTGTTGGACTACTCGACGGCTCCAGCTCGTATAGCAGCAGCAATGGCTTCCTTGGCGGAGGCTCGTCCAGCGACCTCCAGGACTCGGCGTTCGCGCGGCAGAAGCGCAAGGAGCAGTTCTTGCGCAAGGCGAACGGTGACCCGATCTCGCTGCTCAACGCGCTTCGCACGCACTTGCGAATCCAGTTCGCGACACAGAGCGAGCAGCAGCAGAGCCTGAGCAGCACGCTCCGCAGCGTCGCGGCCAGAAAAGACATGTACGATCGATTGACCACGAGAGCCCTGCAGGTAAATGGATCGGTCGTTGACATTTTTGTGTGGGACACCTGTGATCTCCCAAACAGCCAGGAGAAGGACGCAAAGGACGAGATCCGGAGGCTCGAGGCGTCAGGCGAGGCTCTAAGAGAGCGCATCGGGGTGCTTGTCGCCCAAGTTTCAGTCAGTGAGCGCGAGCACAAGCGTCTGGACAGGCAGTACAAAACCTGCTTGGAGCAGATGAGCGGCGAGCTCCACGGACTGAGGGCGCAGGACCAGAAGCACCAGCAGCGCTCCCAGCTTCACCAACAAGAGGTTACGAGTGATATTCCACCGTGCTTAAGCCCTAGGGCTTTGGTTTTTGGCAAGCTAGCTTACTTGTGATTGTGTGCCTATCATGGTAGGTTGAGACCCTCAAGCAGAGCTGCGAGGCGCTCGTGAAGGACAAGAAGAAGCTTACTGACGATCTCCACAACGTCACTATCGCTACCAGTAGCACCACCATTGGCGCTGTCAACAGTGTTGCCAGCCCAAACAGCACCCAGAACGGCTCAACCACAGACTTGACGGGCAGCACGCCGGCCGAGAACCAGAACCTGCGCCGCGCTCTGCGAGAGTACGAAGTCAAACTAAGCAAGCTCGAGGCCGCGAACGACGAGTGGAAGCGCGAGAGCCAGCGCCTTACGCAACAGCTCACGGGCTTTCGCCACAACACACAGACACAGACATTTGGGAAACTGGAGAAGGGCTTCAAGAAAGCCAAAGCGCAGGCGGACGAGCTGAAGCTCCGAGCGGGCGAGAGCGACGCCGAGCTGCTGCGCACGAAAGCCGCGCTGAAGGAGCGTGATGGGCAGATCCAGCAGATGAAGGACGAGTACAATCGGCTCTTCAACGCGCTGCAGAAGATCAAGGCGCACGGGCCCTCGTCGGCGCCGGCTGCACCGTCAAGCACCAAGCTCACGAAGCTCTCGAGCGTAGCGATGCTTGGAGGCGGTGGTGGTAGTGGCAGCTCGAACAAGCTCAAGGCGACTGCGTCAACGCCGAGTTTGCTGACCGCTAGTCCAGGAGCTACTCTAGCAATCTCAGAGCCAACCATTGGCGCTGGTGCAACTGACGCAATGAAGTTGGCAGCGAACGACAATCCGTACCTGTTGGAGCACTACAAGGCGCGCATTGAGCTGCTGGAGAAGGAGATCGAGGGCTTCAAAGTGCAGATCCGCAAGATGATCGCGTCCGAGTATCGCTACAAGCAGAAGAACCGGCTGTTCCGCGTCGAGAAGACCCAGCTCGTGGACACGTGCGATCGCCTGCGCCTGGAGCTCGACAAGGCGGTGCTCAGCAGCGCGAAGGCGATCACGAACGCGCAAAAGCAGCAGCAAGTGATGGGGACAACGGTCAGCTATAGCGGCAGTAGTAGCAGGAGTCTCAGTGAGAGTAGCTCTTTGGCAGATCGAATGGATATCTTCAAGCATCAGGGTGATGCAATAGCAAGTGGGAGTGGGAGTGGCTCTGCGGTGAGCGAGGTGAAGAAGCTCCGCCAGCGCAACCAGTTTCTCGAAGAGCGGTTCCGCACCATTGTCGCGTCGGCTGCTGCTACTACTACTACGAAGGGGAGAGACCCCAGCAATAAGGAGTCATCGACCACTGGAGCTGCTGCTGCTGGCGTCGGCGGCTCAAAGAGCCAACCGAATGCGGTTTTGCGTCCGAAATCGGCTGGGGCAGCGCTTTCACATGCAAAGCTGCCTACGAAACCAGTGGGGTTTGAAAATGGCTCCGAGGGTGGAGATTCGGATGATGATGACCCAGACAGTGAAGAGCTCTGGCGATGAAGACGACGAAGCTGCTATTGACAACCAAGAGAGGTTTGCTCACACCCGGCGGTTGAGACGGCAGAGCTCCATCATGTCCATCCGACCAGCCGCGGAACCTACCTCAGCTCCCCAGTCACTCCCGATAGCATCACCAGCAGCAGTAGCAGCAGCAGCAATAGCACCAGTGATGGCGCATGGTAGCAATCCCAACAGCTCCAACTCGTTCTGGAGGCTGGATCCGAATGCGCTGCAGGCGCTGCAGCAGGTGGAGACCAAGGCGCGTGCGACCGTAGTCCGCGTCCACGACTTTCCACGCGGCGTAACTGCTCCACGCCCAGCGACTGGAATAGCCAGAGAGGCAACAAGGCGATAGTAGTAATTGGACCACACACCAGATCAGAATTAATTGCCAGACTGACGACAAGACAGTCGGAATGGGGGACGACGTGGACCCAGAGCAGCACGAGCGCGTCGCCAAGGCCCTCGAGCAAGTGAACGGCCTCAAGTACCGTGAGTCGCTATATATCTGTCTATCTATCGATCCATCGACCACGTTGCTCTCTCTCTGTTGCCAGCCCACTGACACTACAGTGTGTTGCTGCTGCTACCGCCGGAGTCCCTAGGCTACTACGCGCCGCCGAAGGAGGCGAAGAAGGTGCTGAATTTCAATTCCGACGACTCAGACGACGGCCACGACCACCTTAGTCCCGACTGCGTCCGCAGCCACTCCAAGGCGAACAGTGAGGGGAAAGACAGTGGCGGGGGGTATGACGACGGCGACGACGACGACGCGGAGCTCACGTTCGACGACCACATCGACCGCATCCTGCGCAAGACGCGCACGATCGCGCTGCTCAAGATTGCCAACAACACGGCCGAGATCCTGCCTGAGGATGACGGAGACGACGACGACGCGTTCGAGTACGACGCGTTTGATGCTGACGACGACGAAGTGGACTCGAACGAGACCGAGGACCGGTTCAACCACGACGACGATGAGCTCCGGCTGCCGTCCCAGCAAAAGATCTTCCGACGGGGCAACAGCATGCGGTCCACGGGCACGATCCACAGCAACAGCAGCCACAGCAGTAAAGGCAATGGTGGTGGGGGTAGTGGCGGAGGCAGTAGAGCCGACCACGACGAGTCGGTCGCCGCCATGCGGCTCGTGCGCACGCTGAGCTCGTTCCTGAGTCTTCCGCGCGTGATCAGCTACAAGGATCTCGAGATGGTACAGCAGTAGGATGATTGTGACTTAGGTCTCGTTTTGCCTAGCTATTGCACCTAGGGCTGACGATTTGCTGATGTTGGAAACCTTGGGACAGATCACGGAGACGCTACTGAATGAGCCCTCGGGGGGCCATGACGACTACGGCGACCTCATCGATTTCCATGTCGACTCGGCGCGCGAGTCGAACAGCAGCGGGGGAGGGGATGGCGGCGGTGGCGCTGCCACTGCGGACGACCCACCGATCTGGAAACGGCGCAACACGGTCAGAGCATGGAGGTGTAGTGCCTATTTGCCCACGCACTGCCGCTCACTTGGCTGACTGAGAAATTGGTTGTGAATCCCTCAGAACACGATCCAGCCGCTGACACTGCCAGACGACCCAGGAGACCTCGAACTGGTGAAGGCCTGAGCGTTCAGGAGGCTTTGAGTCCAAAGTAACCCTTGGCACTAACTACTGTGCGCGCGCGTGTGTGTGTGTGGCTCTTGTAGCATCAACGGCGGATGTTCATGGAGGCGAACCGGTTCAACCGGTTTTCCAGTAAAGTGAGTTCGCTTTCCTGCCAATCATGACAGTGACCTTGTGCTAAGAGTCCACAGTATGTGTTGCTGACTGACTGCTTGGGGATTTCTCTCCTTATCTGACAACGCTAGAACTTCTTCTCAGCGTCCAGCAAGAACATGGTGCCCAAGATGAGCATGCGGCAGCTCGGGTCGCCCACGAGCCTCGCGTCCGTGGGCAGCTTCCGCAGCAATGCGAGCAATGGTGGCGGGGTGTTCCTGAAGAAAGAGTCCAAGCACAGCAGCAGCAGTAGCTTCCGCAGTCTGAATGGCTCGGTTGCCGAGGAAGGCGTCGAGAACGAAGAGCGGAAGAATGACGGAGGTGACGAGAGTCCCAGGACCAAGGACAGCTCTGGAGACAATGAGCAGGGAGCGGAGCCGTTCGACGAAGAAGAGTACCTCAAATGGCGCACCGAGGTGAGGTTCAAATACCTAGATATTTTTGACCCGAATCCCATGAATAAGACTAACGCTGTCGTGAATCTAACTGCAGGTGAAAGCCGAGTACCTGGCGTGGCTCAATGCGAAGCTGGAGGCGAAGCGGAAGCGGCGGGAGACGCTCAAGAAAGAGGCGGGAAAGAAGCCGCGGTGGCTGCTGCTCTACGAAGCGAGCAAGCGCCCCGAGCCCAAAGAAGCCAAGAAATGAAAAGAACTTTCAATGGTAGACGACATGTATATTGATCAACTCGGGAAGCAACTACGGTTCTTTGGTATCGACGATAGAAGACGCTTTCTTTCCCATCCACTCTTCCAGCCCCGGTCTTTCGACCGTCGCGACAGCATCATATATCTTGCAGCGCTGTTAGTTAATGCGGCGCTTTGACTTGGCTTCCTCCTGGACCTTGACGGTCTCAATCGCGTACTTCGCCATGGCGTTCGGTAAATTCGACGCAAAGCCATAAAGAGCCACGCCCGAGAAGCCTAGGATGAGCCAGCGGTTGCGCGTGCGTCTCACACGCTCGCGCGGATCGAATGAGTCGACGACAGATGACGATGAATCACGAAGTTTCTTCGCGCCTTCCGTCACGGACGCCTTCAGACGCTCTTGCGCGGTCGCAGAGTACTCGGACGCTTTGTCACCCGTCTGCTGGCGCAGCTGCTGAGCCTTTTCGAACGCGCTCAACTTCATCTCCGACGCCTTTTCGCCCGCTCGCTGGCGCACTTCTTCGGCCTTCTCCTTGGCGGTCTCTTGCAAATAATCCTTGTTCTTCTTCAAGCTCTCCGCGACGTACTCCTGGTTCGCCTTGAGGTTCTCAGCGACCGAGGAGCCGACCTGGGCCGCCTTGACCTTCGCGTGCGCCTTTGTGTCGTGCGCGACCTCCTGGAGCTTCTCTTTCGCTTGCCCCGCCTTGTCCTCGACCACGTCGGCGACTCTCAACGCAGCTTCTTTCGCGCGCTCTACCTCTTGCTTCATCCTCTGCCCGGCTGCGTCAGAGGCATCGCGCATCTTTTCCGTTCCGTTCGTCTACACGCACAAGCACACCAAGAGATCAGTTCGCCAAGCATTCCTAACAAGCGAGTGGAGCGCACGAATGTAGCGAGAAAGCGGACCGCCATGGCGCTAGTCTTCTTTTGCAGTGAGGCCCACGCGTCGTAGAGCTTTTCCATTTCTGCCACCTCCACGGACGCCGCACGCTGCTGCTCGCCTTCTTGCTTTGTCGCGCTTCGTATCCGCCCGTTATGACCAATTGAGCTCTCAATAAAAAGTGTCACATACACTCAGACAAAACGACCATCGCTCGACGTCCATCATATTTTTTCAACTGCCACAAACCGCACTTTAGCGTGGACCACACTGTTATTTTGATGGGTGCAGCAGGTGTTCAGTACTAATCCGCATAAGTGCGATTCAAAATTCTTGTGGCACACATCGTGAACCCTTTTTCCAGGAGTGTTTGCGTTGCTTGTCTCGTGATTACCGCTCTACAGTCCGGATCCGAATAAGTGCGATGCCAAATCCTATGGCAGCCCAGCGACTTCGACGTTCTATCCAGCATTCGATTCATTTCGGCACTCCCCCACGGCCCAGCACCAGCTCAGCAACCAGCAAAGAGATCTCCAGCATGTTCGGCGGATTCGGACGACGCGCCGAGCCTGCGCCTGAGGCCAGCGCCCCCGCGCCTTCCACGCTCAACCAGAAGCCCGCGGCCGCGGCGGCACCTGCCAGCAACAACGCCGGCCCGGGCGGCTACTCGTTCGACCCATCGGGCCTTGAACGCGCCGCCAAGGCCGCGCGCGAGCTCGAGAACTCACGCCACGCGAAGGAAGCGTTCCAGCTCGCCAAGGAGACCGAGAAGACCAAGCAGCTCGAGCACACCTCCAAGGTGAAGGAGAACGAAGCGCTCTACAAGCAGTACGAGATCGTGCGCGTGCAGAAGGAGGGCGAGGAGCGCCGCAAGACCCTCGAAGAAGAGACGCGTCAGCACCAGCAGCGCGCGCAGTACCAAGATCAGCTGAAGCGCAAGCAGTATGCCGACCAGCTCGCGTACCAGAAGCAGATGAAGGAGCAGGAGCTCAAGAAGCAGGAAGAGATGCTCGCGCGTCAGGAAGGCTCCCGACGAAAGACCCTCGAGTACGAAGCCGAGCTTCGTCAGAAGACTGAGCTCTCCAAGGTCGCGGCCGAGGTCGAAGGTAAGATCAAGCAGGAGCGTTTGAACCACGACCTGCACTTGGAAGAGGCGCGTGTGCGCGCCAAGGAGTACCGTGAGACCGTCATGGAGGGTATCAAGCTCGCGGGTTCTACTATCGGTTCTGGTGTCATGGCTTTCGTGGACGACAAAGAGAAGCTCACTGCCACTGTCGCGTCGCTCACTGCACTGGCGCTCGGTGTGTACACTGCGAAGACCGGTACTGGCGTCGCGGGCAAGTACATTGAAGCGCGTCTCGGCAAGCCGTCGCTTGTGCGTGAGACCTCGCGCCGCACTGTCGCGCAAGTGGTTGCGAACCCAGTGCCATCGATCAAGCGCGTGCTGCGTCTTCAGAAGCCGCATGACGCGTTGGAGGGCGTTGTCTTGGAGCCAAAGCTCGACGAGCGTCTGCGCAGCGTCGCCGTGTCGACGTTCAACACGAAGAAGAACCGCGCGCCATTCCGTCACTTGTTGCTCCACGGTCCGCCAGGTACTGGTAAGACGCTGTTTGCGAAGGCGCTCGCGCGTCACTCTGGCCTCGAATACGCCATCCTGACCGGTGGTGATGTCGCGCCGCTCGGTCGCGAGGGTGTGACAGAGATCCACAAGCTGTTCGACTGGGCATCGCATAGTAGCCGCGGTCTCTTGCTCTTCGTCGATGAAGCCGATGCGTTCTTGCAGAAGCGTAGTAACACCGTGATGAGCGAAGACATGCGCAATGCGCTCAACGCGTTCCTGTACCGCACGGGTGAAGCCAGCGACAAGTTCATGATCGTGTTTGCGAGTAACCAACCGGAGCAGTTCGATTGGGCGATCAACGATCGTATCGATGAGATGGTCGAGTTTTGCCTACCGGGCCACGCCGAGCGCGTGAAGATGCTCAAGCAGTACTTTGACAGCTACATCCGCAAGCCGAAGAACTCGTCCGCGAAGAAGATCTACGTGGAGGACGACATCGACGATTCGCTCTTTGAGGAGATCGCGACGCGCATCGACGGCTTCTCGGGCCGTGAGCTCTCGAAGCTCGTGATCGCGTTCCAGGCGTCCGCGTACGGCTCGGCCACGTCCGTGTTCTCGAAGCAGATGATGGAGGACGTGCTGGACCACCACCTGACTGCGCACAAGCAGAAGGAGGAGTGGAAGAACTACGTCGGCCCGTCGGAGAAGCACGACGTCATCAAGTTGGCTTCCGACTAAGGCGGACAAACCGACGCAGGTCAGACAGTCCAGTCTGTCCGTCCAGTCCAAGTGGATACTTTGGTCCGTAAGGATGGAGGGACAATGGACAGCACACGCTTCGCCACCACGAAGCTCCGCCGCCCCCACCCACCCCCAAAACCCCCCGAAATCGTAGTCGCTGGCTTCAGTAGTGAGTTGGCCGCTGCTGCATGCTGCATGTTGCGTTGATAGAATAGACTAGTTCCTGGGTCGTGGGCGCTACTCTGTTGAGTTCACACAGTTTTCGCAATTCCCCTGAAGGAGGAGGAAGAGAGGAAGAGAGAGAGAGACGCCTTTTGGCTCGTGTAGATTGATAAGATGATGATGATGCACAGACCAATCCGTAGATACACACATACCGCTTTGTTCCTCTTTGTCGATCTATCGCTCGCTTGGTGGTCAAGGGAGTATGCATGCTCGCTCCATGAAATGGATAGGAAGGTTAGATTGCGGTATAAATTTATACAGGGAGCACATCAACGAATTTCCCGTGGAACCACGATTGAACATCACATCTGTTATTGAAGGTTATTATATTAGTGGTTATAAACATTGAATAAAAACTGCTTGAGTTATAACCACAATTACCTGTCCAAAACGATTGAATACAAAGTTGCTATTTTAACAGGGTATATGATATAAGGGGCTCGAGCATCATCACATCCCCAGTCGAAGTGGATCGAATTGGATCGAATAATCAATCCAAACATATACGAGAAGATGCTGATCCGTGTGCGCTCCAAGAACGGCATCTGGCGCGTGCCGGACCTCACGCCGCAATCCACGGTCGCGCACGTGAAACAGTGGGTGGAGAGGCAGCACGCGATCGCTGTGGCCACGCAGCAGTTGTCGCTGGACCAGCACCACGCGCGCGTCGCGCAGAACCACGAGACGCTGCAGGCGCTAGGCATCGGCCACGGCGACATGCTCTTCCTCGACTACGACGGCGACTTCATCACGACGGGGGGCGCCGTGGGCACCAAGGTGAACGCGGACGGCACGATCACGCACGTGACGTACCACGAGAGCGCGGGCAAGAATTCGTTCCGCCCCGGTCTCAAGGCGCTGCGCGACATGAAGATGCACTGGACGCTCGGCGAGTTCATGCGCATGGACGCGCAGTTCGAGTACAAGATCAGCGCGCAGAAGAGCGCGCACGTGAGCAAAGTGGTGCTGGACGCCGCGAGCTGCAACGACTTCCAGGGGTACCTGCGCCAGTTTGCGTTCCAGCAGTCGCGCTGCGGCTGGCTCTACGGCACGGTGAACGAAGAGACCAAGGAAGTGACCGTGGATTTCATCTACGAGCCACCTCAGGAAGGCACACCGTACGGCTTTGAAGTGCTCGACGACCCGAATGCCGACAAGGTGGACGCCGTCGCGGAGGCGCTCGGCCGCGAGAAGGTCGGCTGGGTCTTCTCGCACCCACCGCGCGAAGAAGAGACGTTCCACTTCTCGGCGCATGAGATCCTGCTGGCGGCGCAGCTGCAGGCCGACGCTGGCGGCAAGGAGTCGCTCTTTGTGACGCTGAAGGTGACGCTCGACAAAGAGGGCCAGGCGTCGTTCGAGGCGTTCCAAGTGAGCGACCAGTGCGTCGAGATGTTCAGCGTCGGCGCGCTCGTGGAGCACGAAGAGGACCCGAAGAGCTGCGGCATCCTAGACACGTTCACGGCGCTCGTGGAGGCGAAACCCGCCAAGGAGGTGGACAACAACTTCTTTTTGTGCGTCGTGCCCGTGGTGACCCACGAGTCGGAGATGAAGTGCGACTTTCCCAAGCTCAACCGCGAGGGCAACTTCCGCTCGCGCGCGGCGCTCAAGGAGCAACTGCAGAAGTACCGCAGCGAGGAGTACGTCAAGCGCATCAGCGACTTCCAGCTCCTGGTCTTCCTCACGGACTTTTTGGACCCGCAGACCGACATCCCAGCGATCTGCCAGTCGATCCGCAACCCGCACATCCCGCTCGACTCGGGCTACCCGATCCTCATCGACTCGGTCGCCGGCAACCACTAAAAGGAGGCGACCACTAGGAACACAAGCGACCGCGCAGAGCGTATTTACATACAGAGAGAAGAGGCGAGAGAGGTTGACATGCGGGTCTGGTTGAAGAGCTCTTTTCAATAGTGCTAACAGTGATAATGCGAGTGAACGAAGCAGAAGCCAGCCACACGCACCGTCATCCTAATAAGTGCTGCTACTGGTGTGTGGGGTGGCCACTGTGTGCTGCTTGCTGCCTGGTCCATATGTAATCAGATTGCTGTCTGTACTGTGCCAATTAATTGTGTGGAAGAGATCAGTTGAAGCCAGCTCGTGTTACAAACTTGCAGTTGCCGCCGTTGAATGCTGAATGTTGAATGCGAATGAAGAGCCTCTCGCGCGCATTCATTCAGCGAGCGCCTCCACTGACCAAATGGGCATCCATTTTGGCTCGCGTCCTCCACTGTAAATCCGCCGGTGCTTCCACATTCTCCAACTTCTTCTCCATTTCCCCCATCCTCCTCTGTTGATGGCGAGTCGGGGATCGTGTGTGTCGCGTCGTTGTTCTTTTTTCCTCTTTGGAGCATATGATTGGCCAGAAATGTGCGTGAAACCTGGTCGCGCTCGATGATTGGCTGATTCGATCAAACCGCTGAATCCAATCATCCCGCTGCCGAAAAGAAGGCGGGTGCCACACCACGGCTGCACATGAATGCCTGCGGAACGGACTGACGACTCGCTCTCTCTCTGGCTGGCCATTCCCAATTAGAGAGAGCCCGTGGCACCCGACACCCAAGCCGCTCTATTAGACACATCCACAATGGTGCAGCGCAACGTGCTCGACATGGTGCTGCTGAGCGCGCTGCTGGTCGCGGCCGTGGCGACGATGCGCAAGCGCTCGGAGAAGAGCCGCCAGTCCAAGCAGCTCTCCAACTCGCCGTCGGACGCGCGCGAGCTGGAGCTCGTCAAGGACATCGTGTACATCAACAACACGGTCGGCCCAGACTCGTTCCGCCTCAACCGCCGCAACCAGACGCTCAACGATGAAGGCAACCAGATCCTCGTGGTCGGCGTGTGCGGCGGCTCGGGCTCGGGTAAGACCACGCTCTCGCGCTCGATCATCTCGGAATTTGGCGCCGAGCGCGTGTCGTACCTCTCGCACGACTACTACTACAAGGACCTGGGCCACCTCACCATGGAGCAGCGCGCGGAGCACAACTTCGACCACCCGGACTCACTCGAGACCGAACTGCTCGTCGAGCACCTGAAGCTACTGCGCGCCGGCAAGGAAGTCGAGATCCCCGAGTATGACTTTGGCACGCACTCGCGCTGCAAGCAGACGACGCTCATGAAACCCAACAGCGTGATCCTGGTCGAGGGCATCCTGATCTTCGCGGACCCGGAGCTCGCGGAGCTCATGGACATCAAGATCTTCGTGGAGACCGCGGCGGACATCAGGTTGGTGCGCCGCCTGCGACGAGACATGGAGGAGCGCGCGCGCACGGCCGAGTCAGTCATGAACCAGTACATGAAGACCGTGCGTCCGATGCACATGATGTTCGTGGAGCAGTCGAAGCGAGTCGCCGATATTATTATCCCGCACGGCGTCAACTCGGTCGCGCTCGACATGATCATCTCGCGATTACATAGCTTCACGGCGCTCGCCAGCAGCAGCGGCAGCGAGCGCTCCGAGTCGCTCGGCGACGAGAAGGACCTCGCAACGGCCGGAGGCAGCAACCTGGCAGCAGCAGCATCGGCCCAGTAAGCAGAAGGACGAGTGTAGTAGAAGAAGCTGTGGAGAGATCCAAACGGGTGGTTTCTGTACCACGACAAACAGCAAAGGTGTGATACAAAAGTGCGTGAATGAAGAGCTCTTTGATTGAATTGCATTGGCCCTGACCAGCATCTTCCGAGTGGGTAGCTACGAATACAAGAACGACTGCCCATGCACTGCGCGACTCTGTCGTATTTAAACGTGCTGCCGGTAGCCCTGGTCCTCCATGCCGTCCTCCATCTCGCTCTCGTCGACGCGCTCGCACACCATGTCGCAGATCGGGTCGCTACAGCGGCAGCCCGTGAGCACTCCGCAGTCGCAGCAGTCCGCGTCGAGATGGAATTCGCGTCTGCACACGCTTGCTGTCGGACTGGCGTCGCTTTCTGGGGCTTCACGATCCCCAGTCGCTAACTGCGCTTGGCATGGCTGGCGGAAGTTGTGGTGATGGTGGTGGTGAGAAGAAGCGACCGACATGTTCTGGTGGAGCTGCTGAGTCGTCAACGAAAGAGACTGCGGGGCTCGTGGCTGAAGGGGCAAATTGTGATATGAGGGACCAGCAAGAGGAGGAAAATGAGGAAAGAGAGATGCGCGTGCTGCTTTGGGTACTGTTGCGATTGTTGCATTTTGTAGACTGAGTGATGTGTGACGCTTTGTGAGGGATGTGGCAGTTGCTGCTGGCAGACCAACAGAAGAAGACAACACCGCCGCCTCCCATACAGGCATTTTAAAGCGAGCGAGTCGGACGCAAGAAAGAACAACGGACCATATCAATCAACCCACGCCTCCACAAATTAGAACGGGTGGCGTCACATGTGTATGAGGTTGGTTTGGTTAACTTGCCGCCTCTCGCTTTCAGCCCATGGATTGTCTCTCGTCCTCTCTTCAACCTGACGAGTTGCTGCTGCTACTGATGGTGAATGGAAAGATAGACGCCTACGCGCGGGCGATCACCGCCTCCAGTTCTTCAGCGGTGCACACGTGGAAACCCTTCTCCTTCGTCACGATGGCGAGCTCCACGTTCGAGCTGGTCAGCTTCTCCTCCATGTGCTATGGGTATGAAAAACACAAGACAAGTGAGTAAACTCAGTAGACTCAACCTCCACAACACGTCAAGCTGCATGTACGTTGCGGCATACCTGCTTCAGCGAGGTGATCGCTAGTGTCTCGGCTTCCTTGAGCGTCAGGTTCTCGGTGTAGCTCTCCTTCAGATTATTTAATGCACCTTCCGAGCCCGAGCCAATCGCGTGCGCTTGCACCGGCACGTACGTGCCCGACGGGTCAGACGAGTACAGCTGCGGACCGGACTCGTCCACACCCGCGAGGAGCAGCGCGACGCCGAACGGACGACTCATCTTCTGCTTGTGGTTGTTCTCGTCCGAGCCTTCGCCAAAACTGAGCGCCAGGTCGCAAATGGCCTGCGTGAGCGCGTGCACGCGGATCTTCTCGTTGTACGAGAACCAGTGGTTCGTGGCTTCCACGCGCGCGTGGTCGATCAGCGTCTGTGCGTCGGCCGTGATGCCGCTCATCGCCGCCCCGACGTGTCGGTCGATCTCCATGATCTTCTCAATGCTACATGTGGGAAAACGTCATATTGACCGTTGTTAGATTGACCCGAGCCGTCAGTGAGCCTGCATTGTTTTCTATATAAATGGTACCTGCCAGGCTCGAGCAACGTCGAGGTCAGTCGCTTCTCAACGGCGAGCACGACGCCTTCCTTGGTACGGATACCAATCGCGGTCGTTCCCATCTACAGCAGCAAGCAGCACCAAGATACCCAGCCCAAACACCAATGATAAGCAAACGAGTCATATCATCAACGCAGCATCAACCTATCGACGCCATCAGATAGATCCGTCCTCTGAATGTAACTCAAAATCCCGTACCTTGATGGCTTCAATGGCATACTCGACCTGGAAGATACGCCCCTCTGGCGAGAACGTGTTGACGCCGCGATCGTACTCGGTGCTTCACAGAGCAGGAAAACAACAGAGATACGGTTAGCGCCATCCTCTCGTATCGACGGACGTTCTCCTGTGGGTATTGTCGCCACTCAGCCCCCTTCCTTAGCGGCATGGATCTTACTTGTTTTGGAACATCTTCTTCGTGCGCTGCTTGCTGCTTCACTTTTGCTTTGGCTTTCTTTCTCTTCCTGGTGATTCCTCCCCCCAAGTCAAGACAGCAGCGATATCTTCAGCACGTACTGTGCGTAACGTTTAGGATTGCACAATTAATCTGTCTTTTGGAATGCGAAGTGGGAAAACGGAATTAAAAGGCATGCTGCTGTAAACCAAACCCATCAAAATATTTAATGTGTCTGACCCAGTAGTGTATAAATGATGACAAACACGGTACACTTCGACTGTCGCGCTGAACCATGGAGCTGCCTCAAAAACGACGCGCGGCGGAAGAAAACATGGAGAAGATCCCTGGCGCATGCGCCTCTTGACAGAGAAAGCGAGTGCTGCGCTGACATACGCAAGAGAGCAAGTGGACATTTCACACTCAGTCCCATTGCCACGCGCTCGGGTTGTTCATTAAGACAGTGCACTTGCTTTGGCGATCTTCTGTGTTGATTTATCGCCATTTTCACACAATAATGTTCTCCTTATTTGTTGCGATACTTTTGGTGAACCAACTGGTTAACTGACGTGGCGTCACTCGGCTGTGCTCCCACGCTTTTGTCGCCGAAGTTGCGTGCGTCGCGTCCAGCGTGAAGAACAAAAGTTATTTGCTGGAAAGATACTGCCGAGTGCGTGGCGGCAATGGGTACAATTGAAGTTTGAAATGAATGCGTACACCTCTCAAAAACGACTTCAAGCCGCCAATAATCTGTTCTTGTAACAATCGCCATACAACTGCCTGCAGGTTGAATGCGCCACCAAGACCCAGAGCACAAAGCAGAAGAAGCCAATCTCCAGGTCATGGGAGATGAAGTGGGACACGTTGCATTATCATTGCCACTGCCTTCTGCCCCGCTTGATCAATTTTGTCCCTTGAGCCAACCTCAACTTCTCCAGGATACTGGGCCATCATGTATCATATTGATGGCTGCCTCTTTTCTCAGGTGCACTCGCTTCCCCGTCCGACTTTGGATCAATGTAGAACGCTGCGTCAAACAAAGTCATCCCATTGACAATATTTGCGCATTCTATTGGGCGGGACTGGCAAACGCTGCTGGCACACTAACCATTGCGTGATGGTTGGTGCGCCCTCACCTTGAAACAAAATATCCTGGTGCATGAAGCGACACTTTAATGTGAGGTGGTCCACACCAGTGATTCAATCCGAACAGAGTGATGGTCGCTCCTTCCATATTTTTTTCAGATTTCCCTTTGCTTGGGGTTACGAGGGGAACGTTCAATACAAAAAGTCAGTCAGAGCAAAAAAGCAAAGCAAGCGCGCGGGGTTGAAGTGAAACCGACACCTTCGCGCTCGTTGCCACGCCACGCCATTCCGGAATCCGCGCGCGCAAAGAGAATAAGCAGAAGCGCCCCAAGCGCTGATAGAGTGTGAGAGAGAGCAGACACCACAAGACCGTGGGATCCACGCCCGCCCGCACGCACACATACACCACCTAACCAAGAGAGCGAAACCAAACGCTGTCGTCCATAATGCCAATGGTCATACAGATGCGCAGCTCGCTGCAGGACCGCCAGCTCGAAGCGCCGCTGGAAGGACGTCGCGAGCGCATGCCGAGTCTGCTGCGGAAAGGGTCGTTCCACCAGTGGATGAGCGAAGAAGTCAAGAAAGACGACGCCGTGCGCATGATCCAGTCGTTTGTACGCACCAAGCTCAAGCTGCAGGATCTGGTGAAGCAGAGCGATCCACTCGCCAACAGCGTTACGTCGTCCACGTCAACCGCGACCTCGTCCTCGGAAGAAATTGTTGACGAAGAGCACCAGCAGCTTGAAGTATTCCTCTGGCACGGGATCTCGCTCGGCTTGGAGTTCGACTCGTGTCCGATCACGGGATACCCTCGCATCATCGACGACTCCAACAGCAACGACTCGCTTCCAGGGATGTGGAACGTGCGGAATGGAGACTTCTTGATCTCCGTGAACGAATTGAGCACCCATTGCTCGTACATGTCGATCAACCAAGTCGTACAGATCGTCGAAGATGGCGTGCGACCGGCGATCCTTCGCTTTCGCCGCCCCGGAGCCAATGAAATGCAGAAGAACATCATGACTCGCTCACGGCGGATGACATCAGCTGTCCGCCAAGATCAGCATAAGCGACGCGAACGCCTCGAGCGATCCTTGAGCTACATCATTTGGCGTGAAGAAGACCCAGCTCTTGGCATTGGCCTGAAGCCCGACAAGACCAAGCCATACCCAGTCGTATCAGAACTGAGCGAATTTGGAGCGGTCGGTCAACAAGCAGAGCGGAGTCCTGTCAATATCGGGGACCTCTTGCTTTCCATCAATCACATGGACGTGTCCCAGCTGGGCTTCAAGAAAGCGATGCAAGTGCTTCAGTTCGCTCCCAGACCACTCGTCATGACGTTTCGACGAACCATCCAAGAACCGGAAGAAGCGCGCTGCCTCGACCTGTAATGTAAGTCGAGAATTCTCTGGCTCAATTGTGTATGTTTATTTATCAAGATCCCGAGAAACAATAACCAATCGACAAACATCCCCCAGAGGCCCCGAGATGCAAGATGCTACGTGCAATGGAGAATAATGCAGGGGAAGAGAAATCCGTGCACCATGGAAGTATTTAAGAAGAAGAGTAATTGGAGAGTCAATTTCATATGGGTTCGCAGCTTTCGTCAAATAGATCAAGCAAATAATTTCTTCAAAAACATCAAGTGCGTGACTTCTTATTCCTTTTGTACAGTGACCAGCAGGAACAAGTCGGTGCCCATCATCCACACAAGTCAAGTCAAGGACGGACGAAAAACATGTTGGGGCAGTCATTATTATTCGGCGACAAGTGCAACGTTGCAGTGCGCCTCCTGCATGTGCCTGTGTCGGATATATCAAGTACCACAAATGCCAATACCAGACGCTGAGGAGTCGATTGATCTCTTGAGCATGTGCTCGTTCGTGCATGTTAAATTAATTTAATGGTTGGTAATAGCAAGTCTCGCTTTTAAAAATTTCATCACCAGCGTGATGATCATGACCAAGTCGCAGATGGTGGCAAACGTCGTGAGCGCAGTCGTGTACGCAGTTCTCGAGTCGTTCTCCTTCATGGTCATGTGCTGGTTCATGGAGAAGAAGTACGGCCACTCGGCGCTCTACCAGCTCGCGCTCGTGCTTGAGCACTACTGGATGACGCTCCACGGCGAGCTCGTGGTCTCGTTCGTCACCATTCTGAACTCAGTGATGGTACACCACGGGCTCGATTTCTCGCTCATGTTTGATTTCGCAAAGCTCATGAGCGAGGCTCAGAGACTGTAGGCTACAAGTATGTCCCATTTAGGTCAAACGAATACGAGTCGTAACCTCCAAAGGCTGCAACCTACTTCCAAGCATACTGCTACCAACGCTGAAGTCCACGCTTGGAGCGTTTTGGACAATCGGGTGCGAGTTTGAAGGCCGAAATGTACCCAGCGATTCTTGAATTCACGTTGCTCTACTTTAACCTGCTGAGTGACGCAGCCGAGATCCTGAGAAGATACATCACAGATACTCCTGTTGGTCCGACGGTGTTGTTTTGGACTTTGTGTCAGCCGGATCTATTTCGCTAGGAAACTGCTAGATCTTGACTCGAGTTGATTCTCTGAGTCTGCAGCAAATAACCTGGCGGCACTTTTATGGGAAGCCTCTCAGATAACCAAATAATCGGCGGGTACTTATGACTACACTGTACGCATGCAACTTTTACACAGCAGCGCGGTGCCAGAGCGCGGAGCGGTAGAAGAAACTTAGGGCTGCTGTAGACAAGGAAAACGCATGTATGCCGTCATAGAAAGACAGTTGAGGAAACAGTTGAGGGTTGCGCGCATCCAAAAGAGAAAGGAGAGCAAAACTTCGCGCCCAACGTGCGGCTGCCACCCGTTTGGAGGTCGATTTCTGAACGACGCGATGTCCAGGTAGATGCCCCAGAGAATACCCGAGAGAAACGTCGTGACCGCCTCCGTTCAGAAAACACGATTCAGTTTCGACCCCAGTCTTGAGCTCTGCTTCTTTCTTCTTCTCGTACAAGGTGAGCGCCTGAATTCATTCAAATCTATCATTTTTAAAACTGAGCGATGAAGGATTGCTGTCTCCCCGCTCGCTCAAAGTGAGGCCTGGACTAGCCTTCGAAGAGGTCCGCCGCAGTAGTTGTGGAGGTTTCCTGTGGTATGATGCAGGCGCGACCATCCACGCCGGTCTCATCGGACCTAGGCCATCGATCTCCGCTCTTTTCCTTCCAATACATACTCAGTTCTACATTTGCTCGCATCGGCACACCTGTCTAGAGTTTCCAACTCAAGCGTGGGCGCTCGAACGGGGAACATGAAGAAGCCACCGGACCCGCCCTATCGCTGCGTCAAGACGAGCTTCAAGAACATCGTCAAGGACGATATCGTCATCGAGAAGCTAACCCATGCCGTGCTACGGGCCAACGGCATCATGATCCACACGCTCCAGCTTACCTGCTCCACTGTTGCGA
>JAASGK010000059.1:0-51698 GCA_023334195.1 Globisporangium emineosum
GATTACAGGAAACACACACAGGAATGATGCCCAAGAAAACACAAAAACAAAAAGCCGTTCCGACTTGTTGTTGCGCACGTGATCAGGAACATGCAGATGTCGAGCGAGACCTGAGCTCGGTCGATGTACCAGAGGAAAGTGGCCAAGGCAGTCTCGTCATGCGATAGCTTGCATTTGTCTGTCCCGCACACGCCATCAGTACGAAAGCTCTCGCACGGCATGGAGCTGTCCGGAAAAAACAGCACGTGCAAGATCTCGACAAGGTTCTTGTTCGGGGACAGGGGTTTGCGATCGTGGAACAAAGATCTGAGTGAGCCTGGTACCTACCGTGCCAACAAAAAGATCTGAGCGAGCGGAAAGGTGCGCGCACATTCCGCGGAACATGGAGGCTCCTCCCTGATTTTCCTCCAAGTGCTGGGGGAGATGGACGCACACGTCGTTCATATTCATACAAAAAGCAACACACAACAAATGCGGCATCAAATGGCGCATGCGTGGGTCATACCCGTCCTTCAAGCTTCTCTTCTTCTCTATGATGAAAATGCAGATCTGTGTGCTCAGCTTTTGCCACAAGTTTTTGACTTTGTGATTATTATTGACTGACTGCCGGGTGCGGTGGTGGTGGCGCTGGATCTCTCTCTTGCTCTTGCTCCTCCGCTATCGGCGTGTGTGACTGATCTCGAGTGCCAGTTGGTTCTCGGGAAGCTCATGTCTTTCCCAAAATCCGCTGTTGTGTTCTCGTTTACCATCTGGGGGGCGAGCTTTTACAGGTCATGGTGTGTTTTACAACACTTTAAAGTCGGGTTTATATCTCTTCACCGCTGTTTTAGCGGGCAGGATCTTATCTCCTTCCAAACGATTCTTACTAAAATGAAATGAGCGAATCTGGAAACAAAGTAACACATCAAGTAAATAGCATTCATACTCTGTTTTAGCTACCTCAGTCCCTCCATTAAAATGGATACCACCTAAAAGCGGATAGGGTTGTTCTCCCTACCCCTTGCTGTATTTCTATGGCTATAAAAGGCTTGCGCCAAAAATGGCTCGCGAAAGCCCAAAATTATAGAACAAGAAGAGCCGCCGCGCGGCCAAAAATATCTCCTTTTGCAAAGGCACGTCGGAAAGCAAGCAGCAGGTCCCCCATTTCCCGAAATCGCGCGTCGCCTCCAAGAGAGAGAACAACAACAGCTCACGAGAGACAAGCACGCCCGCTCGTTTCAGTACGAGAATAACCACACCACCAGTCAGTATGGACAGAGACACCCAGAAGAACGCGGCGGCGGACGATGAGCGCAAGCCCGCGCCGACGACCCCCGTGGACGCCGCCGCCGCCCAGGAACAGGTCGAGGACGCCAAGCCCGTGTACGGCACGCTCGGTCTCGGCGATGAGCCCGACCAGATTCACTACCGATCGATGGCCAAGACGATCTCTGCCGTCGGTCCACCGTCGCTGGGACTCATGAGCGGTCCGCGCGGCATGATGGGAGGCTTCGCGGCTGGTCCACCAGCCGGACCGATGGCGTTCGCTGCCGGCAAGCAAAAGGTCGGAGGACCAAGCGCGTTCTCGATCGGGATCAAGAAGTCGGAAGCCGCGCCGAGCTTCGGCGTGCGCATGGACAAAACCAAGTACGTCGGCGTGGCCCCACGCGACCTGCCGCCACCGCCGTTCCGCCTCGAGCTCCACACGCACTTCCACGTAAAGCTGGAAGCGATCCAGCGTGTGTGCAGCGTCGTCGGCCGCAAGTTGTGCGAGCTGGACACGGACTTTGGGTTCAAGACCGACAAGTGCAAGTGGAAGGTCGACTACCGCCGAAATGGAGGCGCCCAGCGTGTGAACCTCAACATCATCATCTTCAAGTCGAACAAGGAGTACGTCGTGGAAGTGCAGCGACGGGAAGGCGACATCACGGCGCTGATGCACCTGTACAGCGAGCTCAAGACCTTTTTCAAGCGCAACCAGCTGCTTGTGGAGAAGACCCAGCCGGGTGCTGGCGTCAAGCGTCCAGCGCCAAAGGCGCTTCCAAAGACCGTGCTGTCGAGCGCGAACATCCGCGACGGTGTCATGGCCATCAAGGGCCTGCTTGAGAGCAAGTACGTGGACACGCAACTCCAGGGCGTGCTCGGCGCGATCTCGCTGTCGGCGCAGGACGAAGCCGCCCGCCCGGAGATGGCAGTGCTGATCCCTCAGTTGGTCGCACTCGGCCAGTCCAAGAACAGCAACGTCGCGAGGTTAGTCGGCGTGGCACTGTCGCGCCTGTGTGACCACCCAGAGTGCCGCCAGGCGTTCGTAGCGTCCAAGGGCTGGCAGTTCATCGTGGACTGCGCCGCCGGTGGACCGGACGTGAACCCAGAGGTGCAGCGGGAAAGCCTCCATGTGGTAGAGAGCTTGTGCCCGTTGTACCATGACGAGTTAGCAAAAGCAGAGAACGCAGGCAAGGTGCTGAAGCTGGTGACGGACTGGCAGACGATTGAGGACCCGCGGCTGAAGAAGCACGCGTGCAACGCGCACCGTGCGCTCAAGGAGGCCGGCGTGATCGCATAATCCCAACACCCCCAAGCAAACTCGCGTCATCTTGAGCGAGTCCCCCTCTCTATTTCATGCCCATATCTTGTAAGATAAAAGCCCCCCACCTCCCCATTTCCTTTTCCTATTTCCCTGTCTGTTTGTATGGAGTTAGTGTATCGAGTGTGTGCATGTAGGGAGGGTTTGGAGGGTGCTTTTACATAGGAAGAAATGGATTTCAATATTGCGCCATTATTTGTGTCGTTTCATGATTGATCGATCGTCTTCTTGTTGTCATCGATGGATAAGTATTCGGTTGGTAGTGACTAAACTCGTGGTGCAGCTCGATGCAGAATCCCATCTGGTGGATGCACTTTGGATCTGCAATCTGTGAACATGTGAGATTGAGATTGACTTCACAGTCAACACTATCGCGTGATGAACTCTTGACATCATCATCATCGCATGAGAGACAGCCAAGTGCAATAGAAACTGGTGGTAGGTATTTGCAGGTTTTGGATATGAAACTGGGAGAAAATGCGAACTGCTACACGACCTGCACCGAGCTGCTCGGCACGCGCTTCTCCACGGACCAGCCGCCCTCGAGCGTCTCGGTCATCGTCACAGATGCCGACGCGTCGGGTGAGTTGGGCAGGAGGAACGAATCCGTCTCCGTCGACTCGTCTTCCGTGCACGCCAGCTCCGACTCGAGCACGTACCCGAGGATCTGGTTCTTGAGTGATCTATGTAAGGTTAGGACAAAACAGGACGAAAAATCAGAAAAAAATAAGGACAAAGTAGGACACCAAATCAGTTTCGATCAGGACAACCCGTCCTGGATGAAACCAAACAACACCAAGAATATATAGGACAGTACACGTACGTGGGGAACCAAATGCTTACAGGAAGCAGCCAGTGGAGCGAGAAGCGCTTGCTGGCGCCGCCAAACACCTCGCGGATCCCGAGCGAGTCCGCCACCTCGCCCTTGAAGCGGTCAATCTGCGTCGTGCCGGTCGTGATCACGCTGTACTGGTCGCACATCATGCACATCGTGAAGAGCCCGAAGAGCACAGCTTCGAGCACGAGGAACACGACGCGGAGCGCTCCGTAGCTCGGGCAGCTACGTGTTTGTAATACAACAGGATAACGATCAGTCAGTGTGGCATCCTCTCCTGATAGCAAGTCTTGCCAGGTACAGCACGCAAAACTCACTTTTCATTGACGCAGCGCGCATAGCGGAGCGAGACCAGCACGAGCGCGTAGAGTGAGAGCACAAACACGTAGAAGATGAAGAGCAGGAAGAACTTGTGGTTGCCCAGCCCCACGCAGTTGTTCACCCACGGACAGTGGTGGTCCATCTTGATCACGCAGCGGTCGCAGATCGAGCAGTGGTGCGCGCGACCGGGCTTGAACTGGCGGCAGCGACGGCACGTGCGGTACTTCTGGTCCTCAATGCTACAGATTCACAGATTTTGAGAAAACAAATAAACAAGCAAACAGCGATATCAGTAAAATCATTACGAGATTTCTCAGCATGTGCCGCTTTGTGTCGAAAAACTTACCGCGCGATGTCCTCTTTCGACGAATCGATTAGCGCGAGCGGCAGTGCGCTCTGTGGAACAGCGCCGGGGTCCGTCAGCATTGCTACAATAACATGGCACACACAGAGACGTTAGAGATCTCAGTCATGTAATGAGCATCCTGGGCCAAAGCCTGAGTGTATCTATCGTATAGCTCTCCAACTGACGATCGGTTGGTTTCCTTACCTTTGCCATGCGACACCAGAGCCAGGAAGCAGATTGTCGTGAACGCGGCGATATTCACCAGGCCCTGCAGGGACAGCCCCATCCATGGGTAGATAACGACACCCTGCGTCGCGCGAAATAGCATACAACAGAAAAGCATACACACAGATATGTCCATCGTCAGCATTCTCAGTTGTAGCTGCTAGATTTCCGAAGCTCAAATACATAAACATAATGAGAGGGGAACCCACCACGACGGTGCACTCGGCGTAGAGCACGAGAAACCAGGAGAGCACGGCGCAGATGAGGCCGCACGGGTCGGTGTTGCACCACAAGCGCACGTTGAAGCCCGTGCCACACGCCTGCTCCTTGCGCCGCTTCTCCAGCGCGCTCGCCTTCATCGTCTCGTAAGCCGCTGCTTCCTCTGGGTATTTTTATGCTGAGCAAACGCCTCTGAGAATTGAGCATACTGCCCTCGAGTCAAAACAGAAGCTGTTTTGACTCGAAATAGGTTACCCACCATGGATCCTCTTAAAACCGATTTTACAGGTTGACTTGGTTTCACTATGCAAGATGGAATCTCGGGAGGGCTCTCCGAATTTACACGATGCATAGTAAAAGCAAGTCAACCTGTAAAATCGGTTCTACTGGAAGCGAGAATTTATTAAATATGTTCCTCTAAAAAATGCCTCTGAGCGTAATTTTCGCAGGAGCGAAGGGTACGCTGTACCACTTGAGATGGCACACTGTACCGTTTAGCAACCCGCCGTAAATCCGGATAATCGGGGTGTAAAGTGCTCTTTTAAAAGAATGTCAGCTCAACCTCGGAATCTAGACACTTGACTTGATTAAACTATCGGAGTGCCTATTCCTCTTTATAGTCTCTAGACTTTAGAGAGGATTAGGCGCTCCAATAGTTTAATCAAGTCACGTGCTCAGATTCCCAAAGTTCAAGGAAAGTGCCACATCTCAAGATGTGGACCACATATATCCAAGATGCTCGAGACGTCAGTCTCAAGCATCTTGGATATACGCTGACAGAACTACATCACACTGGTCTTGTTGCACCTACAAAGACAATCTCACATATGATGAGGACTAGCAGTCTGGCGGTTCAATGGGATATATGATGTACCAATCCGAGACGTGGTCATCCACGAGCTTCTCAACAATCCATCCTTTCTCCAGAACCTGCGTCGTCGCTGTGAAGCGCGAAATTGGCTCTGGTTCGATTTCGTCGTCTTCATCGTCTTCATATAACTCCATTTTGGCTGGTTTGGGTTTCGTGAAGTCGAGCTCTTCTTCCAGGACGTGGCCTAGGATCTGGGTCTTGAGCGCCCTGCGAACAAACAGCCACGGGCAAACTGGAGGTTAGCTGGTCTGGGCTAAGTGGATATACCAACTCTTTTTTCTGTGAGACTTGGACTCACGCTGGGAACCAGATGTCCACCGGCAGCAGCCAATTGAGCGAGAAATGCTCGCTCGATCCACCAAAGACTTCGTAGATTCCGAGACTCTCGTCGACGGTCTCCTCGCCTTTCAGGCGGTCGATCTGAGTCACGCCCGTTCGGGTCACCTCATACTGGTCCCACATCACAAAGGTAATGAAGACCGCACCGACGATCACTTCGACCGCAAGCAACAGCACGAAGAACAGCTCCAGGCAAGTGCTTCTACAGCATAGCGAGTCACACATAATGTGAGGCTCGAGAGAAAACAAACTCAGGTAGTTCTCGCATAAACGGACTTGCTGCTCGTATCCACCTGGCACAGAGAACCAGCTCGCAATGAGCGCAATTCCATAGAGCGAGAGAGCCCACATGTAGAGCGCGAACTGCAGGAAGAACTTGTGGTTGCCGAGCCCGACGCAGTTGTTCGCCCAGACGCAGTGGTGGTCCATCTTAAGCACGCAGCGACCGCACACGGAGCAGTGGTGCGGGCGGCTCGGCTTGAACTGGCGGCAGCGGTGGCAAAGCGGGATATTCTTCACGTCAATGCTGTCAGCATGGCTACGCAGAAGGTAGGACCAGCAGCAGTTATACCCTACAATGTATGATTCAGCCACCACCAGTATATATATGCTTACTTTTCCCTTGAGCCACAAGCGCTGAGAAGCAGAGCGCGCTCATCAGCGCAATATGCGCCAGCCCAAATTGCATCGACCCCATCCGGGAGTAGATAACGACTCCCTACCATGCAGCCATTCATTCAACACATAAGTGAGTATGAACTCAATCCGAAGCAACAATCGCTAGCACGATCTGGTACAAGGCGCAATGTCGTACCACAATAACGCACTCTCCATAGAGCACGAAGAGTCATGAGAGCGCGGCGCCGATGAAGTCGCGCTGCTTCCTGTTGAGCCAGAAGCGCGTGTCGAAACCTGTGCCGCACAGCTGCTCGCTCGCCTTCTTTTCCACGTCGGCGCTCATTGGTTTCACCGAGATCTTTGTTGCAAATGAGCGAATGGGCAAGTCATGACTGCACAGCACACGTTGTTGGCCCCGTGTCGAGTTGGAGTGCTGGTGAATTTGCTGGTCCCACGCGAGGTGAAGTGCTGGGCTCATGCTTGGTCTTGTGGGAGCGAAATGGGTACATTTACTAATTAAGAGACGCCTTGTATTTGCTGAATTTATATTTTATAAATTCAAAATACAAAAATAAAATATAGAATCTCAATATAACAATATAGAATTTAGGCACTTCCATACTGAAATCAAGTGAGCTGCCTGCCCTCTCTAAAGAGATAATACACATTTAGGGGTTCCAGGCACGATCATACTGAAAGCAAGTGACGTGCCTGTTCGTACTTTAGTGGAGCTTACCAGGAGTGTTTATCAATGTGTGAGTGAAGGTTGTCAGCCCGCAACACGCGACATCGCTTGGTCATTCTCAAATTCACACCACAGCAATGGGGAAGAAATCGACCGCAGACGCCGCGAAGCCGAGCGCCGCAGTGGAGCGCGCCTACGGCCGCATGGCGCTCAGCGACCTCTCGGACGCGCGCGTGGCGCAGTGGGCCGTGCGCGCGGTCGCGGGTGAGCACCGCCAGTTCACGCGAGCAGCTGCAGACAAAGACTCGGCCGCCACGGTCGCGCGACTCGCAGTGCAGACGGCGATCCACGACGGCACGCAGAAGCTCATCGGGCTGCGCTGCGGCACGTGCGAGATCGCGGCGTTCGACGCGCTCGCGGACCAACACGCGCACTTCAAGAGCGACTGGCACTGCCTGAACCTCAAGCGCAAGGGCAAGGGGCTCGCGATCATCCCCAGCGAAGAAGCCGCGCTCGAGTTCCTCAAAAACAGCAAGACAAACAAGAAGAAGAAGACAGGCGATGATATTGAAGGCGACGGAGGGTACGGCTCGTCGGCCTCGTCGGCCTCGTCGTCGGGGGCCTCGGACGTGGGCGACGACGACGACGTGTATACCACCGCCGAGCCCGTGGTCGAGTACTCGGACGGCAAGAGCGTCTTCAAGGTGTTCAAGAATATCCTCCCGCATTTTGACGAAGAAAACTTTGATCCGTATACGGGGCTGGACGAAGTGCGCGCGTCGAAGCTCAAGTGGGCGGTGTTTCTACTGCGAAGCGGTCGCTTTGCTGGCGCGATCTTTGAGAAAGAGAAAGCGATCTGCCACAAGACGTTCCAGCGCTACACGGTGCGACGGAAGCAGGGCGGGAGCCAATCCGCGAATGATGCATCGGGTGGGAAAGCCAAGTCTGCCGGCGCGACACTGCGCCGATACAACGAAGCCGCGCTCAAGCAGGACGTCGCGGATCTGCTGGTCCAGTGGAAGGATCTGCTGCAGTCGACCGACTTGATCTTCATCTCCAGTGGGAAAACGGACCGAACCACGTTCTTTGCCGGTAAGACCCCCGTGCTGCAGCCCAATGACAAGCGCCTGCGACGCATTCCATTCGCGACGTTCCGCCCGACTTTCGAAGAGCTCTGCCGCGTGCGCTCGGACCTCAGCAGCGTGCGCTTCTCGCCTTTGCCTGCAGAGCCGTCGCCCTCGGAGAGCAAGACCAAGAAGTCAGGATCCTCTTCTGCAAAGGCGAAGAAGGCAGCTGAGGCTCTAGGTACAGAGCCATCATCAAGCCAGGCTGGAGGAAAACTCGCTGCTGTCGTTGAAGAAGAGCCAGAGGTGTACCCGCCAATCATCCAGTTTGTACTGGACGGAGAGCTCAGCAAGCTCAAGGAGCTGGACGTCACTTCGACGGATGGGAGTGCTAGTACTATTGTGAACGCGGTCGACTCGAACTTTATGACTGCGCTGCACCACGCGGCGGCCAAGGACTCGGTCAACATGGCGAGCTACTTGCTCGAGAGCGGCGCGAACCCGTCGCTGCTGGATCTGCGCAGCCGTCCGCCGTACTTTCTGTGCAGCACAAAGGAGACACGCAATGCGTTCCGTCGCTTCATGGCCGAGCACCCGGATGCGTGGGACTACTCGGCGTCGCAAATCCCGACCGCGCTGACGACCGAGATGGAGCAGAAGAAGAAGGACAAGGAGGCCGAGAAGCGCAAGCGCGCGAAGGAGCGCAAGAAGCAGCAGAAGAAGGACGCCGCGGAGGAGCAGGAGCGAGAACTCACGCGCAGGGAGGCGGAAGAGCGCCAAGCCGCAGCCGGCAAGGCCTGCGATCTCTGCGGCAAGTATGCCGGCAAGTCACCATTCCTGCGCCTCGAGTACAAATACTGCTCGAGCGAGTGCGTGAACCTGCACAAGCGCAAGCTCATGAGCGAGGCCGCTCTGCGCCGCTTTGGCAATTAGACTTAGGTTTTTAAAGTTTTGCTCAGAGCTCAATAATATATCATCAAGTCCCTTCAGAACGGCTCTCGCGTCTTTTCAGTGCCACGCTGGGACTCCCCTGTTTGGCTATCGCAAGATCGATCGATTGGCAGGACGATGGACCTGCCGCTGGACGACGAGACGCTGCAGCGACTGTACGCGTGGATCGACGAGATCCCGCTCTCGCGGCCCAAGAAGAGCATCGCGCGCGACTTCAGCGACGGCATCCTCACGGCCGAGGTGGT
Source organism: Globisporangium emineosum (assembly GCA_023334195.1). Taxonomy (NCBI): domain Eukaryota; phylum Oomycota; class Peronosporomycetes; order Pythiales; family Pythiaceae; genus Globisporangium; species Globisporangium emineosum. The sequence goes on from JAASGK010000059.1 coordinate 9,283, forward strand.
CGCGTTCTACTTCCCCAAGCTCGTGCAGATGCACAACTACAGCCCCGCGAACTCAGCCAAGCAGAAACTCTACAACTGGAACACGCTCAACCGTACGAGACGCTTTGCTTGTTGGGATGGATAGCTGAGCTGTACCTACCTACCTCCAAGTGGCCATGGGTTCTGAGAACTAACAGGACGCTGCATTATTAGGAAAAGTGCTCAAGAAGCTCCACATCTTCCTCTCCAAGGACGACATCGACGACCTTGTGCAGTGCCGACCGGGGGCGGTCGAGCACTTGCTCGTTAAGCTCCAGCTCAAGGCGAGTTTGCTGTATTTGAAAGGCTCCGAACTCTATCTCTTGGGCTAGCTAATCGTCTAACGCTTGTATCTCCATACGAACTATAAGATCGCTAGCTATCGCGAGAAGCGGCCGCTGTCGGCGACCTCGCGACGGCCGCTCGACAACAACAACGACGTGTACATGGCAAGCCCCAGTATCGGTGGTGGTGGTGGTGGTGGTAGCTCAGTCGCTGGGACTCCAGGCGGTGGGATATCGTCAGTCCGGAGCCACCAGTCGCCCTCGTCCTTTGATAAAGTATCGGAATCGCGAGAGCCGATTTCGCAGATGAAAGAGCTCTCGGCAGTCATTGATTCATCACTGCACGAGCGAGGCGGCGGGTGTGGGGAAGCAGAAATCGCCTCAAGTCCGCACGGGTTCCCAGGATACAGCGCCGAGCACCACGCGAGCATTAGCAGCAGCAAAGTCTATGGGAACGGTGGCGCCGAGTCGGTGGCGTCGTTCGACACTCGATCCGAGATCGTTGAGCGAGACAACACGATTGCCGAGCAGCGCGAGACCATCCAGGTACCTACAGCTCTCCTATCATGCCTCCTGGTGAATGCCTAGGCTTGTATTGACTTGTGGTTTGTTGAATGTTGTTATGCTTTGTTGCCATTCATTGCAACCACAGATCCTGGAGATGAAAGTGCAGAAACTGGAGCAGCTCGTTCGCCTGAAAGACGGCAAAATCCAGACGCTCGTGGCGAAATTGCGATCCCAGAAGCCGCAATCCTGAGTCCCCACGGTAGCATCCAGCACTGCGGGGCTCGCCCCAAAGCTGTGTTCATCAAGAAAAAGTGGACTTTTGATCAGATGATGAAAGTAAACAATATTCACAGTAATTTGTTATAAACTCTAGCTACTCAGAGTTATTGGCCAACTGGACAGAGGGTGCTACAAAGCGCCTGACCTCGCTGATGTTCTCTTCTAAGTCTACTTAAAAGACAGGCGAGCATCAGATCACCTCGTTGCTCCCATTAGGAGTCAACTGCACAAATGATAGCTCAAACTGACCGAAGCATGAGCTCTATCTACCCCCAGAAGCGCATGACGTCCTCGGGGGTCTCGGCGGGCTTGAGCAGGTCGATCGCGATGTCGTCGCCGTTGCTGCGGTAGCCGTAGACCGCGGGCGCTGGGCGGCTGCAGTGGCGGCTGAAGAGCGAGATCGTGTTCGAGCCCGAGTCGTGGATCACCACAAAGTCGCCGCGCGCGATCGTCGGCAGCTCCACGTGGCGGCCGATGACGTCCCCGCCAAAGCAAAGCGGGCCAGCGATGTTCTGCTTGGCGAGCGGCGCATTCGACTCGACGCCATGCGCACTAATGAAATTAATAGTCACAAATACATGTATACACAAGACGGTCAGTGAGTGTTGGTCATGGGTACACAAATTGATCAACCGCCAGGCATATGTTAGAAGCGAATCAAACAGCATCAACAACGTACTTGTACACCGAGAGCCGATGTGGGAAGAGCGCCGGCACGTAGCACGTGCGCAGGAAGAGGTCCGAGCCGGCGTGGATGATGGCCGTCTGGATCAGCTGTTGCTGCGGCTGGATGTCACTGCACAAATCCACCTCGTGCTGCTTGACGTATTCGACCTCGCTGATCGTCCAGCCGGTCTTGGAGCTCACGCTGCGCCCGAACTCCGTGAGGATTGTGCGGCCGTTGCGCGCAAACAGGTGCGGCGCGCACGTACGCAGCACGTCGACGTACTCGGCGAAAGTGGGCGCGACGTCGTCGTTCTCGTAGTTGGACGGCAGCCCGCCGCCGATGTTGAGCACCTTGACGCGGCTCACGCCCGCCGCGGCGTCGATCTCGTTCGCGAGGTCGCTGATGATCGCACCGCCGCGCGCGAGCATCTCGAGCGTGCAGCCCTGCGACCCCACGTGGCAGTGCAGGCCCGTCATCCACGGGTTCTCGCGGAAGAACTCGATGATCTTGGTGCGGTTCGCCGCCGTGAGTGGCACGCCGAACTTGGAGTGCACGGTCGAGACGCTGAGCACTTCGTTGCTCCCAGCGCCGAGCAGCGGGTTCACGCGCAGTCCAATGCGCGGCAGGTGGCCCGCGAACCGAGGCGTGCATTCGGGAAAGTTGGACTGGAACAGTTCCTCGGCGTGCTCGCGGATGATCTGGAGCTCGTCAAAGTTGTCGGCGTTCACTTCCACGCCGGCGTTGATCGCGAACGCAATGTCGCGCCGCGTCTTGCACGGACTGTCGAACACAATCTTGGACGGCGCGCAGCCGAGTCGCAGCGCGTGCTGCACTTCGATGATCGACGCGCACTCGAGCCCGACGTCGTTCTCGATCGCGCGCTTGATGAAGAACGCCAGCGGGCACGACTTCATTGCGAACCGGTGCTCAAAGTGCGACGGGAACGACGTGAGCAATGCCTGGAACGCCATGTCGATCGCGTCCAGATCGTAGACCACTGCGAGCTTGCTCGAGTCGTCGCCGTCCTGCAGGTACTGCTGCTGGTGCTGCTGGACCTGCGCGAGCGAGCCGACGATCCCATCATCGCACATCTTGCGCACGACGCGCGCGATCTGCGTCTTCTTGACACTGAAGTTCCAGTCGCTGAGCGGCTTGGGCATCTCCGGCAGCGGCTGCTCGACGCGCTCCTCGATGTACTGCTGATGGAGCAGCTCCCAGTTGCGCAGGATGAGTGCGATCTTCTGCAGCACTATCTCGTCCTCCTTCACGTACTTGTCGACCACGGCGCGCATGCCTTCGCGCAGGCCGCGGTAGTACACGACGTTGACCATGTCGGCGCCGAGCGCGATGCGCAACACTGCGCCGTGCTGCTTGCCGAGCTGCACGGGCTGGCCCAGCAGGCACTTGCTCTTGGCCACGGCGTCATCGGGGAGCACGTGCGAGAGGTCCTTGGAGAGCAGCGTGTGCAGGTCGCGCATGCGCGCCGCGTCCAGGTGCTCCTGGCGGCGCTCGTCGAACACCTTGAACGACACGATGCTGTCCATCGGCATGATGTTGTTGTTAATGCTGCTAGTGCCAGTGCCAGTGCTTGCGTTTGCGTTTGCGCTTGTTAAACAAGTTGTGCTTGGGTTTGCGCGTGTGGGGCTTGTGCTGTGGCCTCTTGCGCTTGCGCTTGTGGAGGTGATGGGGTCGCCAGCGTCACGCGTGACATGCATGAGTGATGGTGACGCACTCGGATGGCGCTCATTGGTTGGCTTAACATCATCTTTCTCAGCTTCAAGCACCTGGACCAGCGCGCTCCAGTGCTTGTTGCGCAGCTGGTGCTTGGTGGCGGCCACGTACAGTCTGCAGATGTCCTCGACGCTCTGCTCCGGGATGCGCGCGTAGGGCTCCATGTTGCAGAGTGCGCTCTCCCAGCGCAGCAGCAGCCCGACGTTGAGGAACGCGCCCATGCGTGCGCGCACGTGCTTCATGCAGTCGGGGAAGTCGTATTTCGAGAAGTAGTCCTCGAGCCCCAGTGGGTGGCAGAGCTCCGCGTACTCCTCTACAGCGGTCGTCTCCATCTCGTAGACGCAGCGGATTGGCATGAGCACGGCCCCGCAGAACGGCGCGCCGCCAAAGAACTTGGACCCCGTGACGAGCGTGATGTACCCTTTGTTCGCAAACTCCCGGAACGCCCGCAGGCTCACGCGCATCTGGCACGCGTCGACGACCACGAGCAATCGGTTCGGGTACAATGCGGACAACGTATCGGCGACCGCCATGGACGGCGAGTTGAAACCGGTCTTGGAGCCCATGACCACGTGCAGCAGCACGACGTTCGAGCCGTTCGGGTCGGACAGCAGCTGCGTTACCAGCTGCGTCACGTGCTCGTCGATGCGCTTGATGCGGCCGTCATCGTCGCGGCCCGTGAGCTCGATCACCTCCACGAGCTCGCTCGGGTACCGGCGCAGCAGCTCACCGGGGGTCGCGGGCTCGCCGCTCGGCGTGAGCTCGCTAAAGTGCTTGCCTCCGGAGGCGCTCGCCGAGCCGCGGCCGATCTCGCCCTGCGCCGAGATGATGCTCGTGACCTTGCGCGTGCCGCCGAGCAGCTCCAGCCCCGAGAACACACGAGCAAGCGCTGCAGACGTCGCGAGCAGCTCCGCGTCCGTGCCCGAAGGCGTGAGCAGCACGCGGATCGTGTCGTCGTGCACGAGGTCCCCAACGCCCAAGCTCGCGGCGATGCGGTGACGCACGTCGGTCATCTTGGTGTCGAAGAACTCGGTCGCGGACTGCGAGTTGGGGTTGATCGAAAGCGAGTTGAGCAGCAGCTCCTGGCGGAGCTTCTCGCAGCGCTGGAAGCCCTCGAGCGGGATGCTCGAGCACGTGCAGCTCGCGCGCGCAATGTGCTGCGAGCCGCAGGACGCGGGGACCGTCGAGCCGTTGTACTTGTTGGTCTTGGACGTCGGGCAGAGCACGGAGCGCTCGTCCGAGCCGCGGATGAGCAGCGACTCGGTCTGCTCGGCGAACGGCAGCGCGCACGCGACGAACTTGATGATCTCGTTCCACATGTTGCCGTGGCACGGGATGTGCAGCAGCGTCGCGAGCCGCGAGACCATCTCGGCGTTCGACGACACGCTCTTGAGCTGGTGCAGCAAGCGCACTTCGTCGTACTCGTGGTCGCCGCGCGCCGCGTACGCTGCGATCTGCGTGGGCGGGAACGTCTCCAGGTACTTGATCTTTGTGTAGAGCAGCACGATGCTGCGCGCGCTGTAGCACGGTGAGTTGCGGTTGAGCTCCGGCAGGCAGAGCAGCCGGTCTTGCAGGAAATGGCTCAGCTTCACGGCGTCAAACACATTGTCCAGCTAGAGTAGGAAGGTGCACAAGGATGGTTAGCTTTTTAAGATCGGGAACTGAATGGGGAGCCTCTCAAGACATCGGAGGATGCCGTACCTGCCAGTGGTGCTGCTGCTCGGGCAGACTGTTGGGGTGCAGCAGCGGCAGCAGCTCCGGGTGGAACTTCTCTACCTGGTCGGGCAGCGGCTCGGCCTCGTCTGTGTCCTCGTTCTGCTGGTCGACGCTCTTCTTGCGCTGCCTCGTTGCGTCGTTGTTGCTGTTGTTGCTCACGAGCGCACTCGCGGAAGTCTTACTCTTGGCGAACTCGTCCTTGGCCTTGTCCTTGGGGCTGTTGATGAGACTCGCGCCGCGCGACGAGCTCGTCTTGGCGTGCGCGAGCTGCGGTTTGACAATCGGGATCTTGTTCATCGTGTAGCGGCGGAGCAGATTTCACTATGGTTATGGGCAGCAGACGAATGGCGGAGAGGAGCAAAGCGCTTCGAAAAAAGAAGCAACCAAATCGCCCGGCGGTGGGGAGCTTGTTTTGAAGCCTGCAACACCAGAAACGCACCGACCGCGTGAAGCGCAATGCGAAGCGAGGGGATCGGAAGTGGTCGCAGAGAAATGAGCGCCGACGATGAGGAAGGGCGACACACGAACGTGAGCGACAGACTGGATGCACACAACTGACTGAACTGAACTCGTGTTCTGGGTTGCAGAAGAGCTCGGCGGCGGCGGTGGCGTGTGCTGGTGAGTGAGGCAGTGGGGAATGTGGCGGAGGAGGGGGAGCGGGCGGCGCAATCCGGCGCAATCAAGCAGTCGCGCCGCCTGCCTGCCCGTCCAGCTGCTCCTCCAGTTTGGCTCGCACGCTTCCTCAGGAAGGCGGCTCATGCGTGTCGTAACGGTTCAAGATCCAGGGGGCTCCAAGAGGTTCGTTCGGGTGGGTGTCACACACGAGTCGCCTGCCCCGATCCGCTGGTTGATGGGGGGGGAAGCGAAACGACTCGCCTCTCCACTACCACACACAGCAAACCCCAAAACGGCTGGAAGCGCGCAAGTCGCACGCTGCATCCAGCTTACTGAAGATTAAAATGGGACGCTGCGGTAGGTTTGCTCTGGCCCACACGTGCGAAGGTGATACTGACGACGACCTGAAATAGCCGCCGCATCATCGGCAAACGTTAGCGCCAATGGAGCAGGCGCCGCTGCTGCTAGCTTATGAGTCGGAAGCAGAATCCCACGCCATAATCGCCAGTTTATGGACTCGCGGGTCCGTTTCACTTTTGGCGAGTCGCGCATTGCAAAGCAAACGAGGGAGGGGGTTTCAGCGTGACACCCTGGCGTCATTTCGTGTGCTTCCCGTTCCAAAGGCGAAACGGCCAGCCACACATTTCGTGATAGACAAAGTTATCGACAAGAGCACAAAACATGCTGGAAGCGTGGCAATCACGCCCACCACTTCGTCTGAGCGAGGGACATTTGCACTCAATTGACGATTTGGGAAATCGTTCGCGTGCGACTGCAACGGAGGAACGCGAAGAGAGGGGGACAGCCCAATATCAGAAGCACAGGGCATCCTGCTTTGAGACCTTGCAGCATAATCACACAGACAATGATGAGCAATGCGTGCGTGGGTTCATTTGAGGTTCGGATCAGGTAGTCAAATGAAGTGGGATTTTTTACTATCAGAGGCTGATTGACTTCCTGATACTGTACGTACATCCTCGAGGCAACAAGGCAACAACGACATGGGCCTGGAGGACAGGTCTGGATCCGATCGCGCATGTATTACTGTTTGTTTGTATGTCGTTGATATCTTTACGGCGGTCCTTCCTTCCTTCGTGGACAAGCCAGCCAGCAAACAAGCAAGCAGCAGCGACTGTGCAGATGTGTGCATATCTAATAGGCTTCCGTCCTTCCTGCTTTCCATGCTTGTCCTGCCGCCGATCCGAATTTAATATCCCATCGCTCGCTTGCATCATTGGCCCGCCATCATCATGGACAACATCCTCTCTGTCTGTCTGTGTACACCTTTCTCCTTTCTTCCTTTGCGTGTCTTACCACTGACGACGGGCGCCGTTCGACGCCACGGGCTCGTTGCGGTAGCGACCGCCGCCCCCGCCATCGGTGCTGCGGTAGTTGCTGCTGTTGTCTCCGCCACGGCGATCGTCCCAGCGCGACTCATAGCGACGCTCGCCTCCTCCTTCCCGCTGGTACGACGAGCTCGGGCGCTGCGCGAACGGTGCGCTGCTGCTCTCTGGACGGTGGTACGACGACGACGAGCTGCCGCCGCCGGCCGCTGGTCGCGAGGCCGATGACGCGCTTGGAGGCGCCACCAGCGCCTTCATCTTGAAAAACTGCAGCGCCTGCGACAGCGTCGGCAGGATCGACGACTCGATGCGGCCGAAGAACCGGAACCCGCCAGACTTGACCTCCATGTGGCAGCTGTGCGGTGTCGTGCGCGCGATGAACGTGATCGAGAAGCAGCCGGGGAATTTGTTGTACAGATGCAGCGTGTACGGGATGCGCGATGGGTGCGCCTTCTTCTGCTTGATCAGGTCCTCGTGTACCTCTTCGAGCGACAGGTTCTTGAAGTACTTGTAGCGCAGCACCTCGTCCACGAGCTCGTTCATCGGGTCCACGAAACGCGCGATCAGCTCGTCAATGTTCTCGTACGGTTCCTCCTTGATCACGAGCGTCTGCCCGATCCGTGCCTCCGATGGTTTGTTCTTCTCTTCAATGTCGAAATGGCGGTACACGCCGTCCATCATCTTCCACGTGAGTGTGAGGTGGTCCGAGCCCAACGTACTCGGCCGAAGCACCACATCGCCCACAGGCTGCTCGCGCAAGTACTGCATCGCCGTCTGGCAGTTGATGTTGCGGAACAGTGGGTGCGCGATCTGTCGCTTCTTCCTCTTGGGCGCAAGGAGCCCACTCGCACGCACGTCGCTGGCCCCAGGCTTGTCGTCTTCGATCGCGAGCTGGTTCACCAGACGATCGATGCGCGCGACACTGTCCTCCACGATCTGCTTCTGGTTCGCGTACCTTGGGAGTTGGTCCGAGTTGAAGCACATCGACACGTCGATCAGTGATCGCTGGTTGCAGCCCAGCTGGATCTCGTAGCGGCCGTGCGGGTCCGGCTGGAAGCGCAAGATCTTGGCGTTCACCGTCACGCCCTTGGGGAAGTTCTGGGACCGCACCTCCGACATGTAATCCGGCAGCAGATCGCGACGCAGACTAGACCGAATGCCGCTCTGCAGGCGCACGCGCACAAAGTCACCCGACATGTGCAGTAGCGTGCACGGCACGATCATGCCCAGACGGAGCGTGTCCTTCGTCTCGCCATTTAGCAAGAAGAAGAGCTCTTCGTCCTTCGGCACCTGGTACTTCTCGCGCTTGTCAAAGTACGGGTAACGGAGCTCCCGCTTGATGTACTCCAGCGTCAGCAGCTTCGGTCCCTTCTTCTGCAGCTCCAGGCGACTTGCGTACGCGGGCAAGTCGAGCTCCGCCAGCGCATCTTGGATATCCGCATCGTCTAATCGCTTGTTTGGCGACGCATTGCGACTGCGGATAGCTGACGCAGACTGGAACATGGTGTCTTCCACTGCGAACGAGTACTGGTTCGGATCGTACATGTCGATCGTCGAGTTGTTGTTCGCATCGCCACACATCTTCACCGCCATGTAGTAGCTCTCCGGGTGGATTCGCGTATCGTCCAGAGGGTTCAACGGCAGATCCTTCAGCGCATCGCGCTCGCGGATGCGAACAAAGCCGGCGCAGTTGCGGTACACGATCTTGCCCACGAATCCCTTCGAGAGCAGCTCTTGACGGCGATCGATGTAGCTCTTCGCTCGCACCTTGTCCAGCACAGCAGCAGCCTTGACTGGCCCCAAACCACAAATGAACTGCAGTTGGTACGAGGTGTGCTTGTGGTTCGCGAGCAAGTTGATGTCCACGCCGAATTTGTTGATCAGCTGGACGAAAACTCGGTCGTACTCCCGCAAAAGCGTGTCTTTCACGAGCGAATGCTGCATCAGGTTCACATTCAGGTACAGGAGCTCGCGGCCACGAGTTGGCTCGTCCAGCGACACATTTCCCCACATGGCGCACAGCTCGGACGCTGGGTTGCGCAGGTATCGCCCGAGACCAATGGCAGCGCGGACCGCTTCAGATTCTTCTGGGAACTCCAGCTCAGCGCGCTTTGAGCGACTGTACATGCTCGGAACGTCATCTTTCAAGAACACAATGTCGAGGAAATCACGCCCGTCCTTGGTTCCGAAGCGAGACGCGTCTTGTCTCCCTAACTGACGACGAAGCGCATCCACCAAATCACCCATGTCCATACACTTCATACCAGCAGAGATGTTGATCACCACAACGTGCGTGCGCGAGTGCTCCTGGAGAAACTTGTACAACGTGTCGGTCAATTTCTGGATGTGCTTCTCTTCGCGCCTACAGTAACCTTGCGTCTTGTCGATCAGCTCTCCGTTTTCATCGAGGGCCACAATGTGCGCAATCGCATCCATGCCTCCTTCGATCCAGATCGAGATAATGAACGGATCAACTCCGTCTGCCGGTTCGTACGGACGGACAGACAAGCGCTCCTTCATCGATTTACCGCACTCCTTCACGACCATTTCGCGGGATGCAATCAACAGGTCTCGCTTCAGCTCGTTCTCGAACGACGGAATCATAAAAGCATTGATCGCTTCCTGGAGGACCAAGTGGCGCTGGGTCTGCCACTCTTCGTCCGAGTCATTGCCCGCGGCAAGGTAGATCGGCTCGAGTGGATCCAGCAGGTCCTGCGCTTTGTCGTTGATTATCGTAACTGTCAGGTATCCTTCTTTCTCGGCACGCACAACCTTCAACCACAAGTCCTTGCTTTCGAAAACATCGAGAACAGGCATTCCAACAAGGTACTGGATCCCATGCGCGTAGTGGAACTCGTCGATCTCTTCTCTGCCCTTCAATGTCGCTTCGGTATACAAACGGGCATTCTGGCGGTACAAGTCGCGGATGCATTTTCGAATATTTGGCTCGGCTGCCACCTTGCTTGCTGCAATGTGTCGAGCACCCTTCATGACGTCATCGACAGTCGGGAACTCCTTCGAAGTGTACTTCTGCGAAAACACACCCGGACTTTCTTCAGGGGTCGGGACGTCGCGCAACGATTCATCATTCTCAATGCCAGCGACAATGCCACCCAGCACAGTAGCATTCATCGTGAACGCAACCGACAATGGACGCAACCCTGCCTTTGTGCAGATCTGGTAGAAGTTACGACGCACTGGGCGGCGGTACTTGCGGTCATTCGCAGAGAGCTCATTCGAAGCAGATTCTTGCGCGTCCAAAGCAAAGAATTCCGATAAATCCTGGTAGACCTTTTCGTTCGGGTTCTGGAAAAGGCGCTCATAGCATTCACGCACAAATCGTGACTCTTTCGCACCTGCTGCATCCACTGCGCGTTGAATTCCTGCTTGAAGAGACTTGCGCTTTCGGTCGAGCTTATCCCACTTCACGTCAAGATCCAGAATCTCGTACAAATGCTCGGTGTGCAATCCCGCCACTTTCCAGTACTCCTTGTAGTATCGCTGCACGAACGCTGGCTCCAATTTCTCGTCGTGGTAGAATCGCAAAACGCTATCGATGGCTGACACGATCTCTCCACGCGAGGCAGCAGGGTGGCGCTGGCCTTTTCGTTCCATACTCTTGATGATGAAATCACTGATCCACTCCGATTCTTCTGCTCGATCCTCCGCATCAGGAAACTCACGATCAGCGAAAATGTCCTGGTATCGTTCCGGGAGATCGCGATCACGCACAGAAATGATTTCCGGCGTCATCATGTGTTCTCGCAACACGCTCGGCTCAAATTTCTCCAGCAGCATCGCCTTCTTGGACTTTTGCACGGGCGCAGCCGCGTCATTTTTCATACCGCGCGTGGCTTCGAGGAACGCATCCATGTCTCCGAAAAGCTCTTCAGCTTCGCCCATTTGGTACACGGACGGACCTTGCATCGACGACGGGAGTGGCTCCTGCTTGCGGCGACGACGTGGCATTTCGCGTCCTTCTTCATCGTCATCGACGATAAACTCGTCAATGTCATCACTTTCGTATTCGTCGTTGCCCAAGTAGTTATTGTTGCGCGCTGGCGTCGAGTCTTCTTCTTCTTCGTCCGAGTCGCCAAACATGCGATAACTGAGCTCTCGTGACATCAAACCCGAGTCATCACCCTTTCGCTTCTTTGATGACGAGCGCCCCATGTCGTCGTCGTCTTCGCTGTCGCTTCGCGTCGGACCGGCGTCCATGCCCATGTTTTCGCGCACGAGCATGAGATCTTCGTCATCGATCTCTTCAACTTTCTGTTTCAAACGCTTGAGCTTCTTCTCTTTTTTCTTGCGGCGGCGACGATGTCGACCACCATCGTCGTCTGACTCTTCTTCGTCATCAAGATCGTCGACCACGAAGCCGTCGTTCTCGTACTCGTTCTTGTCTTCGCCGTCGTCGTCATCATCGTCCGAATCGTCCGAGTTACCGCCACCTACTGCGTCGTCTTCGCTTTCCGACGCCTCGTCTTCAATGAACGCCGACTTGGGGCGCTGCAGCAAGCAAACCAAGTGTCCAATACATGATGAGCCACGTGTTGCTCGTACCCAACTGTCTACATGTCCATACGCACCTTCTCATCTTCGCCTTCGTCGCTGTCTTCCACGATCTTGGATTTCTTCACTTTCTTTTTGGATTTCTTGTTCGACGTCTTGCTCAATTTGCGCTTCTTCGCCTGCGTCTCTACGCCTGAGTCCGAGTCCGACACAGTCGGCGACGCGCCTCCCAACGGTTCATCTACGCATCAGAAAACACCATTCACAACAAACAGTAGCAAACACACAAAGATAGCCACCGCACACAGTCACACACGCAGACGTTAATACACAGCACACACCACACATCAACGAAGCGCTGCTGCCACCGCCACGAGGAACGCCTTTCACAACATACCATCCGACGACGCCATGCTTCTTTTCTCTTTGCTCTTGTTTGTGTTTGTTTCCGTTTCTTTTCTCCTGTGTGTTGTTCTTATTTGAAGAAGCTTTCAACCCAAGCGCTGCGATCCGCCCTTTCCTTCCGCTGCTGCGGCTTGTGCTGCCTTTTCGCTCAATTAGAGAGGCACAGAGACGTCGTTGAACACACACACACGTCCACGTTCTGCTTCGCGTGCGCGTGAGGAATCCGCCCTGTATGCGTCTGAATCTGCTCCCCGGTGCTCGGGAGGTGTCCGCTCGCGCTTGCTCACTCACTCCCTGCCGATCGCTCGATCTTGCGCTTCCACCAACGAAAAGCCTGTTATGCGTTCAGGACAACCGCCCCTTCCCCCTTCCCCCCTTTCCCTCCAAAAAAAGAGCCTCTTTCCTATACAAGTTAAAAAGGATTCGAATCACAAACAGCATAGTTTAATGAAGATTAGAATCTAGTGCTGCCTCCAAGGCGACCAACTGGCAGTTTCACGCAGGATCACAAGATATACCACTCAAAACGGTACAGTCATCGCTCACTCCAAAATGTACTGTACCGTTATAATGGGTACAGTTGCCATTGCATTTTTGGCGGAAATAAAAGGAAATGCAATGGCTGAAGCGACGCCCAGAAGGATCTTCTTCTGGGAATGCATTATGACTGGGTTGTTCGGCTGATTCGTCATCTCTCTCTATCTATAGAAGACGCGCGCTTGCCTTGTGGACGGATACGCCTTTGCTGTGTGAGCAGCACTGTGCGGATCTGATTGCGAGGAGCTCCATTTATTTCCCCCAGCAGGATTTCATTTGTTTTGAGCACCACACCCGCCCGCATTTACACTCTGCTTGCTCTACCAGTGAAGACATAATGACGACGTGCTCGCGATGCTGCCGCCGCACATGGAGATCTGCTGTGATCTTGTACACGTTTTTGCTGTGCGGATGCTACTTGAGTTCAGGTACGCACGCTCTGTCGGCTGATATGATTAATAACAATGCGTAAGGTGCTGACGACTGTGTGCATCGTGTTCATCAATCAATCAGTGATTGGAGGCGTCCGAGATCCACAATTGATGTGGTGCGCAAGTCCGCTGACCCCAGCGTATATATCGACACCGAACGATGAGTGGATCGACGTCCCAAACACCAGCGTCGACGTGCAGCTGCCGAATGAAGCGCTGGTCATGATCTCGTACGACGTATCGGTGTCACGGATAGAGGAGGTGCGAGAGCTCACAGTAGCGCAGACCACAGAAGAGAACGAGGTCGCGTTTCGTGTGGTTGTGGACGAGTTGCCGTATCGACAGTCGGCGGTGACTGTGGGTGACCGTGAGCCGCTCGTGACAACAGCGAGTGGGTATTTGGTGATAGAGATGCTCGCTGGCGATCACCATGTGAAGCTACAATGGAGGAAACGCGGCAATCGAATCAGCATGTGGGTCATCTCAAGCGAGCTGCTGGATGGCTTCGTCGGCGGCAGGAGCCTGGTCGTATCTGCCCAGCATCGGTACATTTGGCACAAACAGCCACTCACGTCAGTGTCGCTTGTGAGCATCGACACGTGGGAATCCGTGCCGGACATGGCACTTAACTTTCGGCTTTCGGAAACAGCATCGTTCCAGATTTTCTATCAACTGCCAGTACGCCCAGAGCTTGTCCACTATGTGAGAGGTATGTGGTTGCTAGTGATTTGATGGCTCTGTGTTATGGAGAGAATGGCGGTCTCACATTATATCTCCCTGCATGCTTTCCTGGATGTAGAAATTGGTGCACGCGACGAAATCGAAGCGGTGCTTCAAATAAATGGGCTTCGATATCGAGAAACAGGGTCGTACGGCATCTTAGAAGGCAACACCAAGGCGACCGTGAATCTCCAGGGTAGCGTCATTTTGACTCTTCAGCCGGGGGACTACAGCGTCGTACTGTATTGGAAGAGATTGATGGGGTCGACTCGTCCCTGGTACTCGTCGCCCTCTGCTACCGACGGATTTGCAATGGAGCGAGTGCTCGCTGCAGTTGGTGAGAGAGACTTGAACTCGATATCAGTGTACAATCTCGACCAGCTAAAGCGAGGAGCTTCAGGCGAATGGTCGGATGTTGGTGACTCGGTGCTCCAGTTCAGCTTGCCCAAAGCGTCTCAAGTGACACTGAGCTACAGTCTACCTCTGGCGCAACGCGACAACCCCCAATTCCAGAGCTGGACTGAAGAGTTTTGGGGCCGAATTGAAACTCGACTGGTAGTGGACGGAGTCGCGTATCGGCACCTCTCATCCTATCTCGACGGTACAGTGCGCGGGATCAAAGACGCGAAAGCTAGCATGGTGCTTCCGCTCGCGGGTGGGACTCACACAGCTCGGTTACAGTGGCAAAACGTCGACGGAAGCAAGTGGACATCCGTGAGCTTCATCACCGACCATGCGTCTTCATATGCGTCAGTTTTTCTCGCCGTGAATGCATGGAACAATGATCCGAAAGTTGTAGCTCCACGAGAAGTCATCGGACGCGAAGACGAGGCGCTCGACATCGAAGCAGTTTCTATCAACGATCTGAAAGGCTCCATGGATTTGGATTATGATGTTACGATCCGCATGTCGGTGAACTATGGCGTCCTGACGCTCAAACCAACGCAAGGGATCACTTACGCAGCTGGAAACGGAGTGCGCAACGAATTCCTGCTGTTCAGTGGATCACTCAGCAGTGTCAACTTGATTCTATCACAGATCACATACCAAAGTTACCTGAACTGGTATGGCGAAGACAATCTCCGAATTGTAGTTGCAGACCAGAGCAGCACAGGGTTCAGTCCGACGACCTCGCATGAAGAAAACGTAGTGGTGAATATCCAGTCAGTGAATGATGAGCCTCAGCTCGCAGTTCCAACGACGCAATTTATGCTGGAGGACGACGAAATCAGTATTTTTGGGATCAGCGTAAGCGATGCTGATGTCCGCTATCCTGTGAACGACGCCATCTTCGACATCGAGATATCTGCCATCAGTGGCATCTTGTCGCTCGGGTCAAGCACGAACTTGACGTTTTCGGAAGGAGAAGGGTATCTGGACCAGTTTGTGCGTTTCCAGGGATTCTTGCAAGACGTGAATACTGCACTCTTTGAGATCAAGTACACGCCGAACCGAAATTTCAACACTCTGCAACACGGGGAGCAGATCAACATACGAGTGACTGACTACAACCAGCGCGACAAAACGACGACAGAAGTGAGCCGAACGATATCGATTGAGATTCAAAGCGAGGACGACCCAGTGATGATCATCCCGGCAGAAATGTTCACAGTGACGCTACGCGGATACAGCATCAAGACTTCGTCGAGCGCAGTCGGAACGGATAAAGTGTATGCTCGCCTCCAGGTAATGTCGATGTTTGGTAAAATCCAGCTGACGGGAGAACTCGCGAACGTGAATGGTCCAGTTAAAAAGGCCCCACTGGGTTCTGATCCATCCCCGTGGCTTGCATTCAGCGGGGCAACTGAAGATGTGGACATAATGATCAAGTCGTTGTCCTACTCGAGATCACCCTCGTTCTTCGGATATGAAGTCGTGTTCGTGAGTTTGAGTCACCTTTCCGACTTCTCCGAAGCAGAAGAGTCAACAATTCAGCTTGCCCTCAAGCAGAGCGAATCCGACGCGAGTTGTGTTCTCCAGAGTGTGACTCCATCGCGGGGACAAATTCAAGGGGGAACAAAAGTTGTCGTTGCAGGTCTCGGATTCGACAAGTGGCGGAAAAGCGCTCTTCTGTGCCAGTTTGGACCCAATCTTCCTGTCGAAGCCAGCATCCTATCGGGCACTCAAGTAGTGTGTACATCCCCTGCGAATAGAGAAGATGTGTACTCACCAAAGCAGACCTTCGTCGTGCTAACGGATGGAGAGACATTCTATTCGAATCCAATCTCGTTCACTTTCGAGTCGCCGTGGACGGTATCGTCGCTGTCTCCAACGCGAGGTCCGTCAACTGGCGGGACAAGGGTACGCGTCCAAGGCGAAAACTTCCCACTCGTTGCCGACATGGTCTGCTTATTCGGGAACATCACTGGTGTCACACGCTTCATCTCACCGACAGAGATAGAGTGTCAATCGCCTCCAGTTAGCGCTCGAATGCAGACGGAGCTCCGGCTAACCACCAACAAGCAAGAGGTCTCACGATCACTGACGTTCACTTATACAGGTACCACCTTGTTGCTGAAAATGCTGTGATGATGGTTACGAGTCAAAATTCTGACTATCTGTTGTTTTTGTCCAGATGCTCCGAGAATTTCCTCGTTTTCTCCTAATTATGCACTTGATAGCGATCGACAAAGCATTGCAGTGACCGGCGAGAACTTTTTTCAGAGTGAACTCCTTGCATGCGTATTTAACGGCACGAAGAGTACGACGGCGACGTTTGTCTCCTCCGCAAGAATACTCTGTGAGTCTCCGATTGTGGTGCTTTCGAACCTTGCTTCAATGAAAAAAGTCAGTCTCGAAATCGTGTTTGAAGCGAATCGGTATCGAGCATCCCAAAACTTGTCAATTTACGGTAAGTGCGCAAATATTCCATAGTTGTGAGGGTGAAATGGCCAACGAGTCTAACATCATGGGTATTTTGTCGCGATGTTAGCACGTCCGCTGGTATCGGGGTCCAATCCAACTTACGTCACCGACCAAGGCGACGGGATTGTGGTTTACGGATCAAACTTCCCCAACCTAAGCTTGCTCAAGTGCATCTTCGGGTCGAGTCTAGCTCAGCAAAGTGTCGCTGTGTTCATTAACTCTTCGGCAGTTTTTTGCACTGCCCCCCAACTCCTGAACCCGAATGTCTGGGTATCCCTCGACGTGTCCCTGGACGGCGCGAAGACTACCAACGACAAGCTCCCGTACCTGCTTCGATACATTCCTTCTCCAACGGTGGTGTCCGCAAACCCACTTATTACTGGACAATCCGGTGGGACGACGACGACAATCCTCGGGCAAGGATTAGACAGCATTCACGAGTTGCAGTGCAATTACGTCGGAATCGGCTCGACCCCAGTGATCGTTTTGTCAACCACTGCTTGTCAGTGTCGCGTGCCTGCGTCTCTCCGGTTCGAGTCATTTCAAACGAAAATGCAAGTGGTACTCGTGAGATCCAGCCAACGCACAGTCTTGGCGAGCTTCGATTTTACTGTCGTCGAAAACATCAAAATTGCGGCTTTGTCTCCACAACTTGGATTGATCTCTGGTGGATACGACGTCACACTTGCGACGCGTTCAACAGATTTACTGAAAACGTCAAAGTTTGCCCGCTTGCACTGCTCGGTTGGAAGGTTTCGAGTAGAGGCGACTGTGGTGAACGACTCGACCATTTCTTGCAAGGTGCCCGCTGTTGGACATCCGATCACCGTGCCAATTTCAGTGTCATCAAACAGCAACGAGTACGTCGGCGCGTCTACGTATTTCACGTACATCTCCGCGATTCGACTGAAGAGCGCCACCCCTCCACGCTCACCCATTGCTGGAAATGTGAGCGTTGTCGTGGAAACCGAAGATCCAGTGTACTCTGGTACTAGCTGCGTGTTCGGATCGATTTCAGCACCAGGAATCCTGCTGTCAGAGAAGAAGCTTCGATGCGTGTCGCCGCCTCACACAGAGGAGTTGCTGCCTCTCCGTCTGGCTGTCTCTGGGGGAACCCAGATATCTGAAAACGCGATCATGATTGAGTTCTACAGTGTTCCAGACGCTTATTCGGTGGTGCCGCTGAACGGGATCCTCCACAAAAAGTCAGTCGTTACTATTGCTGGGTCAAGGTTTTCTTCAGCTACACTGATCGAGTGTGTCTTTCAAGATACAGCGTCGAGACCTCTGGTGTTGTCCATCGCCATTCAAGCATCATTGGTGTCAGATACCCGAGTGGAATGTCCCGTTCCAAGCTTCAATCAGTCAAAGTCGTCGATTTTCATCTCTGTGGTCGTAGATGCCGTTACTGTCATCCAAGGCGAAGCGTTTGCGTTCGTAGACGAGTTGCAAATTCTCTCGATATCGCCACTGGCCGGGTTCGCTCAGGGAGGCACTGAAGTGCGAGTCACACTTGCTTCCTCGAGTCCAGTGAATGCGAGTTACACGTGCAAATTTGGAGAGTCAACTGTGTCGGCGACTCGGACAACAAACAGTTCGGTCGTAGTGTGTACTACACCTCCCGTGGGTATTAGTGACACTTGCTCTGTCCAAGTGAGCGTAAACGGAGTGGATTTCTTCTCGTCTGTAAATCCAGAGGAACAAATGTTTCATTATCTTCCAGACCCGTCCGTCTCGCGCTGCTCCCCAATGGTTGGTTCAAGCAAAGGAGGCACACAGATCGTACTCTACGGTGAGAATTTCGAGAACATTACTGACTTCGAGTGCGTGTTCAATGGAACAACAAGAGCCGCTGCAGTGACCGTCAACTCGACCACGATTATCTGCCAAGTGCCTCCAGACACTGATAATCGCGGCGAGGTATCTGTCGCACTGTCTGATCGAAGCGCTATGTTCGCTCTACCGTTGCAGCGTCCGTTTGAGTACGTGAGCGAAATTCAAGTCGAAGGTGTTCGTCCGGAGGCTGTCCCAGCAAACTTCAACCAGGGAATCCAGGTGTTTGGGACCAATTTCCCTCAAACGGACAGACTGCAGTGCATTTTCGGCTCCTCAAACATATCAACAAGCGCCACAAGCGTGTCCAGCTCGCTACTGATCTGTGATCCTCCTTCTCATGTGAACCTTTCTCCTGGTACGAGGACGTCGAGTGTGGCAATCAGTTGGAACGGACAAGAGTGGGGCAACGAGTTCTTATTCCCAATCCTCGATCCGTTTTATCTGAGATCTGCGTTTCCTCGGATATTCTCATGCACGGGAACAACCGACGTTGCTGTATCGGGATGGGGGTTTGATGGCGATTCGCCAGTCGTCTGCACTTTCAACGGGATTCCAGTACTCGCTACATACGTCAACAAAACAAGCGCAACGTGTCGAGCTCCATACTTCAGCCAGATAACGAACATTTCGCTTCGAGTATCAAGTTTTGATGGGTTCTTCGCCGACAAAACCATTGCGCTCCGGTGCATCCCCACTCCGGTTCTCATGGTGGTTGAGCCGAAGACCGCGCTCACATCGAGGAGCACTGTCATTGATGTGCATCATTTGAACGTGAGTGACGAACTCCAAGTTCGCTGCTGCTTCAACAATACTGCGTGCGGAGCTGGATCTCGAGCAAATTTGACCCACGTCAAGTGCGCGACCCCAGTCGCTGAACCAGGACAGACCGCATTCCATTTGGCTTTTGGGAACAGCTCCACTGGCTTAGTGCGCTCGACCGAAACTGGGTTTCGATTTCTGGCGCCGCCAACAGTGTACAATGTCGTACCCCAGAAGCAGATTTATTCAGTAACCGCTGCGATCTCCGTCATTGGGCGCAATTTCGCAGACTCAACTGATCTTTCGTGTCTTTTGCGATTTGCAAATCACGACCAGTATGTTCCTGCACAGTGGAAATCCAGCTCACTGGTCTTGTGCATGATCACGAATACCGACGCAGAAGTGGTGATGCCTGAAGTGGCAGAAGTGCTCCTCCGCGTCGGAACAAATGAATTTGTAAGCACGGGGTTTAACATCACGTTCTTCCCTGAACCAGAGCTGCGTGCAGTGTTGCTGCCTTCCCAGCGAGATGCATCCGATGAGCAACTGATAACACTCATGGGGTACGATTTCGACCCTCAGATCGACTTCAAGTGCCGCTTTAGTCGCGAGCTGACGTCATTTTCAGTTCCAGCACAGTGGCTGAACGCTACGATGCTGAGCTGCGTGATGCCTTTGTGGAGTGTCAAAGAGAATGTTATCGTCAACCTCTGGACAAAATCGAGCGGTGTTGTGAGCCAGGGAGGGTCAGTATTTGTTGTAGATATGCCAACTCGCCTTGTGCCTTGGAATATTTCGCCTAACTACGGATCGCTCCTCGGAGGCACAGTGCTGAAGGTTGCGCTGAATGAACGAACCCTCAAAGTGGCGAACAGGAATTGGTCGTGCTGCTTCAACCAGACCCTCTGCAGCAAGCTAACCGCAACCGAAGATGCATCCGTCATGACCTGCACCACACCAATCAACGGATTGCCTGGAGTTGTACCCGTTGAAGTCATGGATGAAAACGGCGTGCAGCTGTATCCGCAAATGAACTGGTTCTACTACTCAAGCGCGCCGAAGGTACTCTCAATCTATCCGACGCAGAGCAGAACTGAAGGTGGTGAGCAGATTTTTATCCGCGGGTACGGCTTCAACTCCATGCAACCTTACAGGTGTCGGTTCGGGCTAGAGCTTGTCGACGCCGTCTACGAGTTCGATAATCGGATTTACTGTGTTGCGCCGCCTCAGCGCGATATCACGATACCCAGCCAAGTACCGTTCGAGGTTCGCAGTGCAAACTACCCGTCGGACGAACTGGTTGCCATTGAGAGTGATGCTTTGCTGAATTTAAGCTACGTCGTAGTTCCAGACCTGTGGAATGCGACGATGATCTCGACACGACTGCCACAAGACAAAGGTGGTGACTTGGCACGGGTGATCTTCCTGATTCGAGGCACAGGTTTTTTAAACGCGTCAGCGCTCGTTTGTGGCATTGGAGAGATCAAGGCGACCGCGACTCTGACCGATTTGAACAGTGTCAAGTGTGTGGTGCTGACAACGATCAGCGATGATGAATTCGCTTCAGTGACCGTTTCCAACGACGGGATACTCTTTTCCGACCCACTTGTTGTTCAGCTCAACGCCACTCAGTCTCTCCAGCTCAGTGAGTTGTCTCCATCGCTCGGATCGATTCGTGGAGGGAATGCAATTGAGCTCTCGGGTGCAAATCTTGACAAGTTTGACTCGCTGGAGTGTGTCTTTGGTTGGGAAGGAAGCGCGCAGGAGTCTCATGTCCCCGCAATAGCAGTGAATGCTACCGTTGTTCGATGTCCAGCCAACGGCATCGAAGGAGACCGTGCGTGGCAAATCCCAGTTCGCCTAGTGTCCCGATCGCGAGGCGTATCCAGTAATCACCTGCTCTATCGATACGTCGAAGACTTCGTCGTGAGCTCCGTGAGTCCCAGCAGAGCAATTTTCGGTTCTCCTACCACGATGATTTCAGTGAGAGGAAGTACATTTGTCTTTTCGAGCAGCATACAGTGCTTGTTTCGCGACGAGAAGGATTTCGAGAATCTCACCATGTCGAGTGGAAAGTGGAGGTCTCCTTATGAGATTGGATGTGCAGTCCCCAGGCACTTGAGTCCAGGACAGTGCATGCTCGAGGTTAGTCTCAATGGAGTCGACTTTGTCCCGCTGAATCGCTCGTTTGAAGTCGTCAACGCCCCAGAAGTTACGAGAATTTCGCCACCGAGTGGACCAACAAGAGGAAACACGAAAGTGGCTTTGACCGGACGAAATTTTCTACCAGATATGCAGTGCTGCTTTGACGAAGCGTGTGTACCTGCAACTTCGTCAAACTCGTCAACTGCCGTTTGCCGCACTCCTCAGCGCCCTTCGAGTGGGAGCGTGTCTGTTTCATTGTCGATGGGCTTTGGAGAGAAAATCGCGAGTGGACTTCAGTTCGAGTTTGTCGATGGACCACAATTAAGCGCAGTGAATCCCTCGGTACTTCTCTTTGGAATTGATTATCCAAACGCGGTGAACGTGTATGGGTCCAATTTCGATCGGAGACGCCAACCCACGTGCCATTTCGGCAACTTCTTCAAAACTGTTGGCGAAACACGCAACTCGAGTTGTGTGAGATGTCCAGTTCCGCGTTTGCCTCTCGTGAACCACTCTGTGGTAGAGTTCTCGCTTGGATATGAAGATGACAAAGGCGACTTTGGTGGTGGAACTATGGTGCGGAATGGATTTGTGTATCTCGAGCTCATGAGGCCTTCCCTTCTCCAGCAGATTTGGCCACAACGAGTTGCGCTTGGAGATGAACCAGTGCAGCAGCAGCAGCTTCAGCCATTTGAGCTACGAGGACGCTTCTACTTCCAGTCGCAGAAAGTGGTCTGTCAGTTTTCCTGCAACAGCGGGAAACTCGTCTACACTAGCCGGGCGACTTTCATCTCACAAGATGTAGTGGAGTGCGGCCCGGTATTGGCATTTGGAGCCCTTGGAGTGTGCGAAGTATCGCTGATACAAGGGAACGCGCAGATCTCAAGTCGACAAACCACGCTCACGGTTGCAAATCGCATCCAACTAAACAGACTGACTCCGACATTCGGGTCTGGTTCGGGCGGATCGCTTATCAAGATCGATGGCACTGGCTTTTCTCGCGAGAGCCGCCCGGTGTGCCATTTCAACCGGGAGAAGAGCATAGGAGTCCTTGTTGTATCAGATACCACGGTGTACTGCACTTCACCTGCTATGCTGTTTTTAAACATCACGCAAGACGTGGAATTGTGGATCTCGGACGGCGGATTGGTCTCGAACTCGCTCTTCTTTACGTACTACGCTCCGGTCCGAATCGCAGAGATCTCTCCGAAATTTGGTCCAGTGAAACGAGGAACGTTGATCTCTGTGCTTGGAGAAAAGTTCTCGCCGCGCTTTACATACGACTGCATCTTCGATGGCGAAACCAAAGTCCAAGCTTCGTTCAAGAACTCTAGCAACCTTGTTTGTACTTCACCGTTGCTGGAGTTGGGCTCCCATCTCCTGGGACTAATGATCAACGGTGTCGACCAAGCTATAAATGACTTTACCACGTTCACAGCTGTCCCATCAGAGGTGCTATATCGTGTCGACCCAGCGAAAGGCTCGTCATTTAAGGCGATGGACGTAAAAACGATTGTCCACGGATCCAACTTTATCGACTCGAAGTACCTGAGGTGCAGCTTTGATGGAGTCGAGTCACGGGCGACATTCCTGTCGACCTCTGCAGTGGAGTGCGTTGTTCCACACCTGCCCTCTGGCGTGAAGAAAGTCCGGGTTGCGAACAATGGACTGGATTTCGTCCCAGCCATTCCACCAGTTGTAGTCGCGTACGAAGTATTGTCGAACTTTGTGATCGACCACATTTCCCCGCAAATAGGGCCAATCTCTGGCGGTACGATTGTCCAAGTGGTTGGAGTTTTCTCGCCCCTGGATCAGCTGGAGTGCATCTTCGGCGAACAACGAGTCATTGCGAGCGCTGTGAATGCCTCGCATCTTCGCTGCATCGCCCCAGCGACTCTGAGCATCGGTAAAATCGATCTCGCAGTTCGAATTGGCAACTCATTCGCTGGAAGCGCAGATGACGACTCAAGCGCGTTCACGTACTTGCCCTCCCCAAAAGTGTTGAAAGTATTCCCGTCGATTGTATCTCAGTCCGCGCAACCTGTGCAGATCACACTTCAGGGCGAAGCGTTCGATTCCGTGCAAATCGTGGCCTGTCGCTTTTCAGGCGGCTCTGGAAGCTTGCTGTTCTCGTCACCGACCGAGATCAAGTGTCTGTTGAACACATCACTCACTGGATCATTTGAGGTCGAGCTGCTTACTTCAGCGAGCGCCTGGGAGGTGATCTCAACGCACACTCGTGTTCACGTGATTCGAGCAGTGGAGCCGCGACTCGCGTACCCGTCAAGGTTTGACGAACGTGGAGGTGCTCAAATTGTCATCACTACACGCAACTTGTATCCTGCAGCGCTGACTGTGAAATGTCGCTTTGGAGATGCCATCGTCGACGGTCTGGTACTGTCGGAGACAACCCTGCGGTGCGTCACCCCGCCGCTTCTTCCGGGAACCGTTGTGCTCCGAGTCACACAGGACAACATCTCCTGGTCTGACACTGGACTGGAAGTCCTGGCGTTTGCTTCGCCAATGCTCTTTCGTGTATCGCCTGAGAATGGGCTTGCGACCTCATCCGGGTCTGAAATCACAGTGTTTGGTACAAATTTCAAGCACTTTCCGGAAACTAGCTGTCGATTCGGCAACATCGAAGTTCTGGCGCTGCGCGTGAATGAGTCTGCGATTGCGTGTCGAACTCCGCTCTTGACTGCTGGACGAACCGTGTTGCTGCGAGTGAGTTTGAACGGCTTTGAAGTGAGCATGAATGCGTTGAACATGTCATTTCACGACCCTCATACTCAGAGACTGCGAGTGCACTCAGTGATCGAGTCGCCACGTGATCAGTACCAAGTTGTGGTCCAAGACTTCCGGCCTTCGGTGCTCAATGGCGAGTACGAGTGCCTCTTTGACGGAAAAACGCACGAGAAGCTACTGGTAAACACCAGCGAGCAGACGATCACGTGTATCAGCTCCAGTTTCCGCAGCGTGGGCCAGCCGAGCGAGTTCGAGCTGTTGGTGAATGGAGAACATGTGCTGGGAGAGCGAATCAAGCGACGACTCGAGTGTCCTACTATGATCAGTGGTGTCTCCACTTACACAGTCCAAGCGAGTCGAATCGAGGCGATAACTGTGTCGGGATTTCGCTTTGGAGTGAACATGAACATCCTCTGTCGCATCGACAATGACATTGGGGTTCAAGCGAAAGTGACCTCAGAGCGCACAATCGACTGCCGATTTCCTGACAAACCGCCGGGAAACTACTCTCTGGAGGTTATTTGTGGCGCTGGCAATGCTGTTTTAGCGAGGTTTGACCTCGAGTATCAGCCGCCGGTCATCGCTCACGATTTCTCCCCTCGAGTATTCCCAGCAGCTCAAGGGAGCAACGTTGTTGAGATCATCGGGATGTATTTCACTCCGCTGGATCGAGTGTTCTGCAAATTTGGAGCTGGCGGTGCGTCAATCTCCAGTGCAGAATATGTATCACCCATGAAGCTGCGCTGCTTGACTCCTAATGTGGTGAGAACGACGGAAGTCCAGTTTGCCGTGCTGGTCATCTCACGGGAGCACGAAGAGCAGCAAACGGTGCTTATTAACAGTACGATCCGCTTTGTTGCTCTTCCAAAGAGCGTATCGCTCTCTCCAACCTTCGGCTCATCATTGGGATCGTTCAACATTAGCCTTCGCGGTACTGGAATTGAACAGTTTTTGCTACCTCGATGCAAATTCGTGGGCGAAATGGGAGAAGCTGAGAGTGGTGAAAACACCAACATTACCAGCGATTTGAAGAGTGAGCTGGAGTGCACTGTTCCTCCGCTTCGCCCTGGAGAGTACACTGTGCACATTACACCAAATGGCCGGGACTTTGTGTCGACTTCGACGGTGTTCGCAGTCTACTCTCCAGCTACACTTCTGGGGGTTGAGCCATCGACTGCTCCCTCTTTCGGTGGAACAAAGTTGTCTATCACCGGCCGAGGCTTCCAGCCTCGGATGAGTCTTGCCTGCGGCTTTCGTGCGGCGTCGACGTTGCCGTGGACAAGCTCTCCTGCGGTCTACAAATCTCCCACAGAGCTCGAGTGCGTGACCCCAAGGCACCAGATGCGCAGCGCCAGCTTTCAGCTTCTCCCAGAATCGTCTCTCTTTCCCGAGAGCCGAGCGATTCGGTTTGAGTTTACTGCAGAAGTTATGGTCTACGCGGTTTTACCCCAAGTGGCAAGTGCCGACGTCTCCACAGACATTGATGTGATCGGGCAAGGCTTCTACTTCTCTCCGAATCTCCAGTGCAGGTTTCACGATATGGTCACACGTGGAATCTTTGTGAACAGCTCGCTCGTGCGCTGTCGCGCTCCACCTCACGCTCCAGCCGAAGTACCATTTCGGCTCTCATTTGATGGTATCACGGAGGTTCAACCTACGCTTTCGCTGTCGTATGTGGCTCAGCTGAAGATCGAGAGTGTGCGCGTCGTTCGAGAAGATTCTGGCTCTTCAAACAGTATTATGATCAAGTTTGCTGGAGGGAGTCTGGTGGAGGGTGACAATTTGCTGTGCGAATTTGATCTTCCCAGTGGTCACCAGTGGCTGTCGTTTGATGCAAAGTGGCGAGCCCCTGTAGTATCAAGCGATCGACGCGAGGTGGTGTGCCTTGTGCCTCTTCCTGTGCCGACTGGAGCAGTGGCTGCTCGCTTGACTCAGAGTAGCGTCGCCAGAATGACATCGAATGTCGTTCTCTTTGATCACGTGTCGAGCTTCGTGGTAACGAGTATCTTTCCAAACTCGGGGTCGATGGATGGAGGATACAAAATCACCATCCAAGGTCAGTATTTCCCAGATGTTCGTCCAGTGAGATGCGTTTTCGGAAACCAAGAAGTGGTCGGTGAGCGGGTCTCTTCGTTCGAGATCGTGTGCATCGCACCTCGATCAAATGGTCAGAGAAGCTCCAGTGTCGCTCTGCAACTCGGTGGATCCCAAGCTTTACTTACCACCAATTACACGTTCACATACCAGCCTCGAGCATCGATCTACCAAATTCGACCTGCAGTCGGATGGACCCGAGGAGGAACGACCGTGATTGTGTACGGATCAAGATTCGCGTTTGGCTCGTTGCTGGAGTGTGTGTTTGGAGAAATTGGTGTCCCGGCCGCCTTCTTGTCATCACAGAAGCTGGTGTGTGCATCTCCAGCTCTTGCTTCTAGCCAGCGAGTTCTCTTCTTTGTCCGGTCAAACGGAGAGATCCTCCACTCTGTCACCGATGGCTTGGCGTTTGAGTTTGTTGCATCGCCAGCGATTCTGTCCATGGAGCCATCGATCGGATCTGTCGACGGTGGAGCAAATGTAGCACTTCACGCCAATTTCAGCGCTTTGATCACGCGTTCTGAGCAACTCTTCTGCTCGTTTGGCGACAATGGCTTTGCGATTGCCAGCGTGACAAGCGACGAGGTGGCCATCTGCGTCAGCCCTCCGCTCCAGAAGCAGCAAGCTGCGCCAGTGGGTCTGTTTTACCACGTTGAAGACATTTCTTTGACGGGTTTCAGCTTCCGATATGCGTCGAAAGCAGAGTTCTTCAGTGCAGCTCCAACGAGAATCTCCGAGCGATGGGACGGCTTTCTATCGGTTTATGGATTCAACTTTTTCCAATCGCCTAGAGGATTTTGCTCCTTTGGGAAAGCCGCAGCACGGTCTGCGCTTCGGTTTGTCGGTTCTGATCAGATTCAGTGCGCAGTTCCTCCCAGATTACCGCCTGGAAGACACTCTATTGAGGTCAGTTTGAACGGTGAGGAGGTCGTCTCTGTCGGAAGATACCTGACAGTAACCAAGATGCCAGGCGAGATTCAGATGTCGCCTCAAGTGGATTCGATCGCGGGCGGGTCAGTTGTGGAGTTCACAGGATCGAATCTCCAGTTTGTGCGCTCACTGAGTTGCGTATTCGGATTGAAGAGAGTTCCAGCGCGGTTCCTTGACGACAAGATCGTGTGCACAGCCCCAAATGCGTCGTCCCCGACCGTCGACAACGAGCGTGTGAATGTGTCTCTCATAAGCCAGGGTGTACCATATACGCAACAAACGTTTTCGTTTGAATATGTGCAGTTGCCTTTGGTCACGTCGTTCGAGACGGCGAGCCAGGTCGGGCCACAATTCAAGAAGTCGCTGGTGCTTTGCGGCGAGTTTCCGGATCAAGACGTGCCAGTGTTTGTGAAGTTTGTCAGCAGCATCTACGGAGAAACCCCTAGCGCAGAGGTGCACTCAATTCGTGGAGCTCAATGGAATTCCTCGTGCCAGAGCTTTGAGATTCAAGAAATGGACGATACTTGCATGCAAGGCTGCGAGATTTTCGTCTCTGTCAACAACCAGTCGTTCGCGTTCACAGGAAAGCAAGTCACGCTTGGAGTCGAGCCTCAGATCACGCGTATTCAACCGAGTTATGGCTCTTTCAAAGGTGGCGATGTGATCCGAGTGATCGGTAGACATCTCCACTCGATTTCCTCGCGGCTCTACTGTTTCTTTGGAGGGCAAGCATCTGAGAAAGCTACTGTCAGATCGAATGAGCGCATCGACTGCGTGACACCCCAACATTCCACTGGGTTTGTGAACCTGACAATCGCTCAGACACCGACGCTTGGCAGCGTAAACGATGCAAACCCAGTTGCTGTATTCGAATTCGAGTTCATCGGCCCAATTGAGCTGTACAACATCAGCCCTAAGGTTGGACTTTCACGAGGCGGAACCAGAGTCACCGCCACTGGCAGAGGATTCACAGCTCATCGGGACTTGAACTGCAAGTTTGGCGACCTCACCACGCCCGCAGTGTTTGTGAACTCCAGACGACTCGTCTGCGTTAGTCCGCCTCGGTTCAAGCAAAGCAACGAAACCAAGTTCGTTGTAACTCTGGGATCCGCAGCGTCCAACGCACTCAGCTTCACGTACGTGAACACGCCATTCGTTCAGGCTATTGAGCCTCGCAGTGGCGTTTACCACAAGCAGCACACAGTTCAGGTGCACGGAAGCGACTTCGCGCCAGAGATGAACATCCTGTGTCTCTTTGGCGACTCGATTCCAGAAACCCAAGGGTCTTTTATCTCAGCAACACTCGTCGAATGCCCACTCAAGGTTAGCGCAAACAAGGGAATCCAGCCATCGACTCGCGTGCCTCTGAGCCTGAGCGTCGACGGATCAGACTATTTCGACACGGGCTTTTCGTTCGAGCTCTTCCAACCCGCTGTTCTCCTCGACGTTGCCCCTCACACTGTGATCCCGACCGTCACTGCGGAAATCACGATGAAATACGCAAACCTGGCGCTTGCAAGCGACCTGGAATGCCACTTTATCGAGTTCAATCGCACGACCAGTGTGCAAATCCGTGATGAAACGCAGTTAGCGTGCGCAATCCCAGAAAACGTTCAGCTTCGACCAGGATCGCTGTCGATCGGGCTATCGAAGAATGGGCAACAGCACAGCTCCAACAACGTCACTGTCGACGTGGTCAGCATTCCAGAGTTGTTTGACTTTACACCAAAGAGCGGGTCTGTCACCTTACTACGAGAGAGAGCGCTGTTCAATAGTAGGACAGATCCAGCGTACGTAGACGTGTCTGGGAAGAACTTTCCGCCTTTCCGAGGCATCCAGTGCCGGTTTGGAACGTTGCTCTCCAGTGGAACTTTCCAGAGCGTGAACAGCATCCGCTGCCTGGTTCCACCGTCACCTGTACCAAGGGTAGTGCCCGTCTCTGTGTCGTTTAATGCGCACGACTTTGTTGAGAGCCCTGGTAGGTACGAGTACTTGGACACTTTCTACATTCGTCAAGTGATTCCATCGAACGGACCGGTCTCTGGAGGTACTCAATTGCGCATTCGAGGAGGCGAATTCGATCGAAATGACAACATCACGTGCCATTTCGGCTCAAGTACAAGTTCTGAACAAGCGATTGTGGTTTCTTCAAGTGAGATCACATGCGTCACACCTCGAATGGAGAATTCGTTGGTGCTAGTGGAGGTTCGAATCCAGTCGGATGCGCGTGGAATCTCTGGGAGTCTGCGCAACGCGTTCCAAGTCACAAAGCAGCCAGCAATCACGTCAGTGTGGCCGCTCGCTGCGTTCGAGAAGATGGATACGCTGTTTGATGTCTATGGAGTTGGCTTTTGGCGCTCCGCCACCCTGAAATGCGCATTTCAAGCGATTGAGACTAGCAATGTGCTGAAGAGCCAAGGACACAGCAACGCCACAGTCGCATTCAGTCGTGCGATTTGGATCTCGGCGATTCACGTGAAGTGCTTGTCTCTTGCGAGTATCGCAATCAAAAGAGAAGTCCGCGTTGGTGTCACAAACAACGGTGTGGATATTGTCTTCGCTGACGTAACCCAGGTGGTTTCCTTTGTCACGCAATTCGATGCCACGAGCATCTACCCTCCGTTTGGCAGGTTCAGCGGCGGCACCAAAGTCATCATCAAGGGCAAACCTTTCAGCATGGAAGAACGACAACAACAGAGCGTTTGGTGCCAATTCGGAAAAATACCGAAATTGACAGTTGGACACCTAGTCTCTCCGAATGAAGTGATTTGCTACTCGCCACGATACGAGAAGTCCAGCTACAGTATGGGTTCCGATGCCAGAACCACCAGCAGCAGCGACAGTGGTGCGGTTGAGGTGGCTCTTTCCGTGAATGGCAAAGACTTCCTACCGATTCAGCAAACGTTCACGTACATGGAAGCGCCTCAAGTACTCGCGATCAGTCCAACACGGGGAGACGTAGCAGGCTCGACCATGGTCAAAGTGGTCGGAGAGAATTTCGGCTCCCATGGCATGGCGTGGTGTCGATTTGGAGACATTGAAGTTCGCGCAATGGTGCTCTCGAGCACCGAATTGTCGTGCATCACACCTCTGAACGCCTATGCAGAGGCGGTGGCCGTCCAGGTATCGATGAACGATGGCGTCGACTACTCAGCGAACAATGTTGTCTACACGTACCACCGGACGCCTCACTTCCGTCACGTTGCGTCGATCTTTGGTCCTTCGACTGGCGGTACACTGCTGACAATTCAAGGACTCCACTTTTTCAATTCTAAGTTCATCAAGTGCTGCTTTGGGGACCGCTTCCATTGCTCCCGTGGCTGGCTTGTGACGAAGAGCCAAATCAAGTGCATGTCGCCAGCAGCATCCGGACTAATCGAGTCGTCGTCAGGTTCCCTTTTGGTGCCCTTGATGGTGACGTTGAATGATCAAGACTTTTTCAGCCTTAACAAGGCGTTTGAGTATGTGCTGGAGGAAATCATCGAAGATGTCAGTCCGAGGTTTGGGGATGCAGCAGGCGGCACAGCTGTGGCCATCATGGGGCGGAACTTTCGATACTCAAGCGCACTGGCGTGTCGATTCGGGAACATCGTCGTCCCAGGGACGTTTGTGAACGAGTCGGCGATTACTTGCGACGCTCCAGCACATCGTCTAGGGAGCAGCACAGTCAGCGTGACCTCAAATGGTCAGAACTTTGCAACTTCGAGCATCGACTTTGCATTTATGGTTGTCCCAATAATCTACTCGGTCTCATCAACAGTTGGCCCGTTTGAGAGTACGCGAACTTTGCAAGTCCTTGGCTCTGGATTCGACAATGCGACCAAGATTGAGTGCCGGTTTCAGCAAGACGATGGGGTTGTCGATACCGTCGCTGCGGAATATTTGTCGTCGGAGAAGATATCATGTAATGCCTCCCAGATTGCTAGCTCAGGAGGTGTTAGGGTGTTCATTTCGGCCAATGGCATCGCAAACAGCAGAGAGAATGTAATCAACTTTACATTCTCTCAAGGACCGGTCATCTATAGCGTCGAGCCTTCGCTTGGAGTTGTCGACGGAGGAATCAGGTTGAAAGTGCTGGGCAATGGCTTTGAGCCCGCGTCCAGCCTGCAATGCTGCTTTGAACAAGAATCAGAGGATTTCCAAGCGTGTGAAGTTGCGAATTTCATCAGTGACAAGGAGATCCGCTGCACATCACCTCGCTTTGGAGAATCGGGGATTGCGATGCTCAGTGTGCAGTCCAACAACGTGGCGGTCGTTTCGAAGAAGAGAATTCCGTTCCAAGTGCACAGTCCGATCATGCTGACGCGTATCAGCCCAACTCGAGGCGAATTCAGAGGAGGCACTGTGATCCAAGTCGAAGGCTGGAAGTTCCTGTTCACCCCACAGCTGTCGTGCTGTTTCGGCGACGACGAGCGTGTGCCAGCGACGTTTGTGAACGAGTCGTTGCTGGAGTGCACAACGCCGTTCTACGGATATCAAAGCGCTGAAGTGCAAGTGAGCTACAACGGACAAGATTGCTATAACGGTGGAGATGATTCGCTAGTTTTCACCTTTGATATGCCAGCGACCGTGACGCGAGTCTCACCGAGAGCTGGGACGCAACTCGGAGGTACTCTGGTTATTGTCGAAGGCTCCCACTTTGTTCAGAACAGCTCGGTATGCTACTTTGGACAGACCAAGGCATCAATTTCGAGAGTGGCTACGCCATCGCGCATGGAGTGTGTTGCGCCTTCACACCTTACAGCTGACCAACAGCGCGTTGCAGTCGCTAACAACGGAGTTGACTTCTCCAGAGACTTGGTATTCTTCCGCTACGTGGAGGCAGAGACAGTACTAATGATTTCTCCGGTTCGAGTCTCTTCAAAGAATGGTGGGATGGTGTCGTTGACCGTGAGGAACGTCGTGAACAGCGCGAACCTGAGCTGCTTCTTTGAGGAAACTCCAGTGCAAGCGGTCTTTGATTCCCCCAACAGACTGCTTTGCCCGGTCCCGCGGCTCGAGCCAGGATTCAAGAAGGTGTTTGTTTCGAACGACGGTACTCTGAAATCACGCGATTTCGCTGCGCTCGAAGTGATCAACCCGCCGACAATCGTGACTGTGAGCCCGACAGATGGATATGTTACTGGCGGCGCCATCGTGGCAATAGAAGGCTCGAGACTCGACCTTGTAACGCACTGCCGCTTTGGGAGCACTCAAGTGGTAGCGAGGGTACTCGGTCCATATCGTGTCGAGTGCAATACGCCACCGCAAATTGTTGAAGGTGTTGTTTCACTTCAGCTAATGAGCGATGGCGCCGAGCTCCTGGCTGATATGCTGGAGTTCAAGTACAACAACATTGTCAACCGTGTGAGTCGAATTCTGCGAGAAGGCGATGAAGAAGAAGCCACGTTCTTAGACGCTACCAGAGTGCCAGTCATCATGTCTGTCGACCCGCAAGCAGCACCAGCAACAGGTGGAACCCACATCATCGTCCGAGGACTCAACTTTCAGAATTCCCAAGAGCTGGTGTGTCGCTTTGGAACAACGGCCGTCACTGCCAGGTACCATTCCTCTGAGCAGATCATGTGTGTCTCGCCACGCCTGATGCCGCAAACGTACCGGTTCCAAGTCTCAAACAACGGCGAAGATCTAACAAACGGAAAAACTAGTATAAGAGTGTACACGGACGCGTACGTGCAGTCAATCACACCAGCGCATGGTCCACACACGGGTGGAATTACAGTCACGGTGTATGGGATGCATTTCGCGCACACTGCAGATCTCAAGTGCCGTTTCGGAGACGAGAGTGTCCAGGTCGTGAAGTTTGTGTCGCCAAACGAAGTGGTGTGCGCTGCCCCAGCTCAAAAGGGTACTGCAAGCGTCGTGCGCGTCAGCGTGACCGCTAACAACGACACGTTCACACCGAACCCAGTGTTCTTCACGTACACGACTGTGGGTAACGTCGTCTCGGTCTCGCCTCAGTATGGACCTCTCAGCGGTGGGACGGTGTTGCTCGTGCGAGCGTACAACCTGGAGATCAATGATGGAGGCAAGATCTTCTGCCGGATAGCGGGTTTTGCGATTGCAGGTGAGCTTCTCGGCTCGACACTCGCGAGATGCGTCACCCCTCGCGTGCAAACATCAGGAAAGTACGAAGTGGAAGTGAGTGTGAATGGTCAGGATTTCACCAACTCCCACACCATGTTTGAGTACACTGTCGACATCCAAATCGAGCGGGTTGCGCCAAACCTTGGCCCATCTCTCGATGCAGACACTGTCGTCACAGTGTATGGCTTGGGGTTTCTCGACACGGTCGAGCTCTCGTGCTTTTTCGACTCAATGCGAACTCCAGCGGCTTGGGTCAGTCCCATGAAAGTCGCCTGTGCAGCACCAAAGCAGCTACCCCACGTGGCTATTGTTCGAGTTTCGAACAACGGATTGGACAAGTCGAAGAGCTCCGCTCGGTACTTGTACCACAAGGATGTCGCGCTCTCGAGGATCACTCCAAGCAAAGGGCTCATCGAAGGCGGGACCCCGGTGTTCTTCAAAGGACGAAACTTTTTCAACCACACGTTGATGGCTTGCCGCTTCGGTGAGCAGATCGTACCAGCGCAGTATTTGTCCGACTCGCTCCTCAACTGCGTCGCTCCTCGACAATTGACCAATCTGCTTCGTACAGGAGGGCGTGTGTCTGTCGAAGTGTCCAGCAACCGCGTGGACTTTACCAAGAGCGGGCTCGCGTACACGTACTTCCAGCGCTGCCCAGCGTCTCAGTGCTGCTTGAATGGGCACATTCTGCCGTGTCCGAATGGAACAATCAGTGAGAACCACGGCTCAGGGAATTTCTCGCTCTGTCCTCCTGGCACATTCCAACCGCGCCAGTCTCAAGTGGCGTGCCTGAAATGCCCTGTTGGCTTTTTCTGCCCAGACTTTGGTCTCTCCAACCCAGTGCTTTGCCGAGCAGGTATGGTTTGCGACACCCACGGGCTGCAGGTTCCAGTGAAAAGCTGTCCGTCGGGACACTACTGCCGCAAAGGAACGAAAAGCGCGAATGTATCCGACTTCACAACGAACCCAGAGTACGCGATCGACAAAGAGAGCCAACTGGCGACTTTTCTCGACGCGAATCGCGCCTGGGCGCTCATACCACGCATTGTACCAGCGATCGGAAGCCGTCGGATCGAGCACCCTCCGAATGAGACAAGCTGCGACTATCGACTTTGCGTGGAGAACAGCACGGCACTTCTAGCAGAGCGGCCGTACTCGTGTCCACTGGGGATGTACTGCAAGCGCGGCGTTACGGCCCAGCAGCTCCAGCCAAAGAACTTTAGCAGTCCGCAAAAATGCTTCCAGGGTTTTTTCTGTCCGCGCGGATCGTCCACCCCAGAAGGACAAGGTCCGTGTCCAACTGGACATTACTGCCCAACAGATGTTGATGCGATTGTGTGTCCAGCTGGACAGTTCTGTCCAGGGGTGGGCAATATTCGACCGCGAGATTGTTACCCAGGCACGTACAATCCTATTGTGAAGCAGTCGAACTGCACGCTGTGTCCCACTGGGTACATCTGTCCACAATGGAAGATGCTTGCACCCGTGTTGTGCCCCGCTGGGTTCGTGTGCATCTCCACGGGGCTGTCCTCGCCAGCGCTGCTGTGTCCACCTGGGTACATTTGCTCTCTCGGCACTCGCACTTTGGACCCATCCGACATCAACCCGTATCGACCGCTCCCATGTCCGAAAGGAACGTACTGCCTAGGTGGTGTCGCGCACAATACCACAGTCGAGTGGCTGCCAAACCAAGAACCAGGAGCTGTCGCGCCGCAGACGTGCACAGAGGGGACTTTCTGCAAAGAAGCGACACGGAGCCTTTCAGGCACCGCCGTCTGCTTCTCGGGCCACTATTGTCCTCCTGGATCCAGTATCCCGACCCAGGCACCAGTCGGGAGCTTTTCCGGATCAACTGGGACTGTTGCATCGACGCTCTGCTTTCCAGGAACGTACACCCCACTCAAGGCGACTGTCGTCTGCGAGGTCTGCCCTGCTGGACACAGCTGCCCTGGGTACGGGACATACATCCCATCGCTGTGTCCGAAAGGGTTCTATCGATCTCTCGCAGACAGCATCACTTGCCGTCCATGCCCCGAGGGCACGTGGACCCACAGCACGGGCGTCACAGACATCTCGCTCTGTGAGATCTGTCCTGCTGGACGGGTCTGTGGTAGCTCCTCGATGTCGACATTGTCCTCAAGCCTGCCGTGTGCAGCAGGGTACGTCTGCGGTGAAGGCACGAACCGACGAAGCCAGTTTGATCATCTGTGTCCTGGCGGCCACTACTGCTACTCTGCGATGACCATTGACAAACAGTACTCCAACGTGTGCGAAAATGGCTACGCGTGCATTCGAGGCACCACGTACCAGGAGAAGAACAAGAACAAATGTCTGGACGGCAAGTTCTGTCCGCTTGGCACCGCCAACATGACGAGCATTTACATCCAGTGTCCAAAGAACACGTGGACCGGATCGGGGCAAGACGAAGTGCTCGACTGTGCGATTCACGCAGTGCCAATTTGCGACAAGCTTGCGACGAAGCAATACTACCCGACGTTCAGCTACGTGTTCCAAGGCTTGCAGATCAGCTTTGACTCGACGGTCGAGATCGACCGCACTGGTGAAGTCGAGGTCGTGCAGGTGGTCTACCCCGTGAACGAGTCGGCCTCGGTTCCGTTCTGGACAAACGACACGATCGATGCGATCAGGACGTGCCCGCCTGTTGGTGGCATCGATGGTGGGGTACTGCTCACGGTGATCGGTCGCAACTTCCAAGACACTGGACGGCTTGTGTGCAGTTTCCAGATCCGCGACTACGGCCATGCGCTCACGTCCCCTGCGATCTACATCAACAACACCCGGGTGCGCTGCAGAGTGCCGCCGTACAGTGGGGACGCATCGGCGAGTGACTTCAGCCAGGATGTCGACGTGCGAGTTTCCAACTACGGCGTGTTCTTCTCGATGACCGCTGCAACGTTCACGTTCGTGACGAAAGCAGCGCTCGGTGCTCTCGACGACATGAAGTCGCTGATCTCAAAGTGCCTGGTGGGCGATTCCAGCGAGGAGGAATTCCGGGAAGACGACAAGGCCTGGTTTGCGATCCGCGGGCTCTCGAAGGCCAAGCTGTCGTTCGACTTCCGCCACATCCCGGCAGACATGGTATACGACGAGCACTACAAGATCGCGCTTTTCGTGAAGAACAGCACGTGCGAGTCCCAGAGCTGCGACGCCCGAGGGGTGCTGCGGCCGAGTGGCTCCGACATCGAGACGACGCCCTGCAAATTGCCCGTCGAGCTGCCAAAGTGGTTCATGTCGACGGACGTGGACAAGCACGACCTGCTCAACATCACGCTGCTCGCGCTCGAGGACATGATCGTCAAAGTCGAAGTGCACATCATGTACGGACTGTACGCGGCAACCGCTCCGTTCTTCGTGAACTCGACCATCGTGCAGATCAAGACGCCGGTGCGCAGCAACGTGACCCAGGGTGTCGATGCCGCGGACTCGCGGCCGCTCTCGCGCACGATATCATACGAAGAAGCGCTCATCCCGCGCGACTACACGTTTGTGGTCGTGTACTTCGGAGCCGACGGCGATACCACGTCATCGCCACTGAACCTGCCGCCAAAGTACCAGGACTTTGAGCGCGGACGCGTGCTGCTGTCGCACAACGTGAGCAACGCCAGCACGCGCATCCCGCTCGTCGTCGACGCGTACGAAGACGTGAAGCCCAGCGCGTCGTACTGGGTCATGCCCTACGGCTCGACCGACCTGACCCACCAAATGGTGCTCAAGTACCGCGAGACGTTTCAGGAGATGTACTTGGACCCGGCCGACCCGACTGGCACGCAGTACGTGTTCCAGTTCGACAAGCTCTTGCTCTCGTACCTGCCGTTCTTCTCGAGTTGCATGGAGTACGACTCGTACATCCCGATCTTTGACCTGTTCGAGAGCGATTCCTGCCAGCTGCCAGAGATGACCTCGGAGCAAGAGAGCTATGGACGCAATTGGTGGCGCCGCAAGTTTCCCCCTTTGCCGAACCAAGATGATATCCGATACGTCGGGCCGCTCGATGTTGGCAGGGAACCCACCGCGGATATTTGCATGATGGACCTCCAGTGCTACTACGAAGAGGACCTCGCGAATGCAGATGTGACGCCGAGGTGGTTTGAGCAATCGCAGGACACCGCGCTCTTCTACATCCTGCGCGAGCCGACGACGATGGCCAACTACTTCCGTGGTGGCAGCTACTACGACGAGATCTACGCCGCGAAAGGCAGCGACTACTTCATCCCCGTGACAGTCGACAACAGCGCGTCGATGGATCTCGAAGGCGACTGCTCGACGCTCTGCTTC
Source organism: Globisporangium emineosum (assembly GCA_023334195.1). Classification (NCBI taxonomy): domain Eukaryota; phylum Oomycota; class Peronosporomycetes; order Pythiales; family Pythiaceae; genus Globisporangium; species Globisporangium emineosum. The sequence continues at coordinate 46,805 of JAASGK010000059.1, forward strand.
CCGCGCGCGGTCACGCTCGACGTTGCGTACTACCAGCTCGACAACAACGTCAAGCGGGTCATCAAGGCGCAGTTGATCCTCGCCGAGTACGACCGTGACGCGAGCACGACGGGCTACAAGTTCAGCGTGAATCTCCACCCGCTAAACTACTACCAGTTGATCATCCAGTTTGCGTTCGAGCGGCAAGTATACATCATGTTGTTCTTCGTCCTTGGCAGCGTGATGACCGTGGCAGCGTTCATCTTCTGGGTCGTCGTGCGCGTCACGACGTTCTTGGAGTCCCCGCCGCGCTTCCGCTTCTACGCGGTGTTTGCGCTGATCGCGCCGCCGCCCTCGGTCGGCGTCGCGCTCGCAACCGTGCCGATCCTCTCGGTCGTCTGCTGCTTCTACGTGCTGCTGAACGGCGACAAGTATTTTGCCACGACGGGCGCGAGCGGCTACTGGCTGCTAGACAACGTCTACAAGCATTACATGGACAGCAAGATCGACCCGGACGAGGTCGCGGTGACGCGCAAGGGCCGCATCGGCTTCTCGTTCCTCGCGTGCAGCCTGTACCTGATCATCTTGGGCACCAAGATCTTTCTGCCAAAGCCCATCGCGATCTCCGAGAAGATCATCGCGGAGAAGAATGACGACGAAGCCCGCGAGCGCAGCATCTGGTGGCCCACGCAGTGGAAGCGCGCCAACATGATGCTCACGTCGATCCTGCTGGGGCTCTTCCTCTGTCTCATGCTCGAGTTCTCGTTCTGGAGCTCGTTTGGGAACTACATGTTCTACGTGATCGTGCTGACCGAGGTTATGAACGCCCAAGTCGAAGGCTGGATTGAAGGACGACTGAAAGAGGCGCTGCTCATGGCGCCGCTTGTGTCGGCGCTGAACCTTGTGGGCGGTCTCATGACGTTCGGCGCGACGGACTTTGGTGACTTTGTGATGGGCAACACGTTGGATTTCGGGATGATGCTGCTTATGCGCGTGTACGCCGACACAGCTTTAGAAGCGGTCGGGGAGTTCGTGTCCGGGATCTTTGAATACTGCTTTGGGAAACTCAAGACTGCTGGCATGGTGCTGGTCGCGCTCTTCCGCAGCTTCAGTCGCTCGACTGTGGTAGCTGCTCCAGCAGACGCCACCGTAGGAGCCGAGGACGAAGACAAGAAGAAGAAGAAAGAGGAAGAGGAGAAGAAGAAGAAAGAGGAGGCCGAGAAGGAAGAAGAAGGCGCGACGGTCGAGCCGATCATCGACTTCTACGTCGACGCGTCCATGGAGCGCCTCGCGCTCTTCTACCAGCCGATCTTGATCCTGCTCATGATGTACTTTCGCGAAGAGCTCATGCTGCCGATCATCTACAACATCCGCGAGAAAGACATGGAGATCTACCTGTGGTATTCGCTCATCATCCTCTTCTTCCAGCTAGTGACCGAGGTCTTTGTGCTCAACGTCGTCGAGCTCTTTCAGGGCTGGAAGCTCTACGACTACCTGGTCTACTGCCGCTACCGGTTCCTGCAGCGCGAGCAGCGCTGGAAAGGCCTCGAGCCGAACCTGGACGAATGCATCGAAGAGAACCTGCGCACGCTCGACCAGATGTGCTTCTCGTCGCAGTTTTTCATGATGTGCACGGTGCACATCACAGGTATCGTATTCTTCGTCGTCGCGATCGAGATCATGGCGCGCGCCGAGTACAACCTCTTTGGCGACCCGGCGATGCTCATCTTACTGGCATTCGTGCTCAGCTGCGCGCTGTTTGTGCACAAACTGGTCATGTTCCTCGCCGTGAAGTTTGAAGTGTGGAAGATCAAGCACGAGAACACGGCGTGGCTCGCCCCACCGGACGACGACGACGAGTTTGGCGTGCCGCGATGGGACGAGCTCGAGAAGATCAAGGGTGCGTCCCATGAAGCGTACTTGATGAACCAGCGCATCACGTCCGAGACGTTCCGCTTCAAGTTCCTCAACTACAACCGGTCCTGGATCGTGAACCAGCTGCCGTCGATTTTGACGCCGCGCACGCTTCGCCGCGCAAGGCCCTACTTGCTCGCACAGTTTGCCAAGATTCTCGACAGTCTGAACCCGGCGATCTCGGACGACGACGAAGACAAGGATGGCGACGGGCGGCCGCGCTTTGGGCCCGTGACGCTCTCGGCGTCGTCACGCACGATCATCCGGCTCTGGCTCGCACGCGCGCGGCGCATTCAGCGGCTCAAGTCGGTCGTGCAGCCGCTCATTCAGCAGGCGCGCAAGAGCGAGTGTGAGATGTGCCTCAGCCGCAGGCAGCTGCAGGTGGAGCTCGCGATCCCGATTGAAGTGCTGGGCGACAAGTTCGAGAGCCTCTCGCTCGCCGAAGAGTTCGACGTCGCCGGGTGGAAAGAGTTCTTCGCCAAGCACGAGAAGTTCAAGACGCTCTGCCTCAACTGCGTCGTCCACCTCAAGACGACCGAGTCCGAGGCGAGGAAGCGGGGCTTTGGAGGTGGGGACGGCGGATTTGACGGCGATGGCTTTGGCGGTGGTGGCGCCTATGGAAATGTGCAACTCAACGCTGCGTCCTACGCGCTCATGCAGAAATGGTACCGGAAGGCGCAAGACCGCGTGTTCGGCAAGAACGGCCGGCGGCGCAACCAAGTGGACGTGAGCGACGACGAGGAAGAGGCCATGGCGCGCCACTTTGAGTGGACCAAGAGGCCCGTGGCGCTGAACGCGGCGTCCACTGCGCTCGCACGCAAGTGGCTCATGGCTGCGCGACAGAGTCTGCGCGAATCCGGTCGCAGTCGAATCACGGCGCTGCCGGAGAACCTGAGCGCGCTCCGCCCCGGGGTGCGCTTTGGCGGCGGCGCGACGCCGATCCCAAAGCCCGCAATGAAGATGGGCGCGGCCGGCGGTGAGCTAGTTAAGATGTCCAAGATGCGAAGAAAGTAAGCAGTGAGTGGTGGGTTGCATTTTTGGTGCGCTTGCTCTGTGTATTTCGTACTGACAAAAATGGACAATATAATAGGCTCCTTTGCAGTCGCTGTTCTGGCTTGGGTCTCTCTCTCTCTATGTGACCTTCTTGGACAGGTTCTTGAAGCCGATGCCGAGGCACGAGAGGAACACAGTCTTGGTCGCCGGGTCGGGCTTGATCTTGAACGTGATGCCGAAGAAGTCTCGCAGGTGGCGCAGATACTGGATCCTATTGAACACAAGGCAAAGGCAAACCAAAGGTTAGTTTGGTGATGTGGGTGCTAGCAATAAAGGAAAGACACCGGCATGAACGTACGTGTAAGGCGTGAGCTTGCCGAAGCGCACTTTCGAGACATCCTCGGGCGAGAGCGCCATGTAGAGCAGCACAAGCGCCTGGTTGGCCGTGTCAACGCAGCCGCCCTTGCTGATCTCTTCGCAGAGCAGGCTGGACGCCAGCGACGCCACATCCTCGGGAAGGTTCCCGCCCGTGGCGGCGGCTTCCGCCCCCAGGTACACGCCCGTTGTGGTTTCCGCCACGAGCGAGAGCGCGAAACCGGGCGACTGCCCGGACTCGGCGCCCTTGTAGTGGTCCGAGTAGATGTACACGTCCGGCAGCAGCTTGTTGAAAAGCCCGCGGCTCGTCTCGACAATACGGTTCGACGTCTGCGGCGACACGCGCGTCGAGTACGCCACGCCACTGGAGTGAGGGATACGAGACAAAATAGATACCAAGTGGTAAGTTAGCGATAGAGCAACACGCATTGACTGGCGAGGGAGCATGACGCGTACCGTATTCTCTTGATGAAGCCTTCCTCCACGAGGTGGATCGAGCGCAGCTGGCGCACCAGCGGGCAGATGAAGATCACTTCTCCCCCGCCGAGCGGCGGGGCGCCACGCTTCTTAACCTTGAAGTCGAGCCCTTCGTCCAGCCCAAAGTGCTTCATGAGCGGCAGCGTCGTGGCCTTGAACGCGTCCACCGACACGTCCACGTTATCGTTCGTGATGCCGCGCAGCACGGCGTGCAGCGGAAGCTTGCCGAACGGCGCGAGCGCGGCCAGTGCCTCGAGGAACCAGCCGATGGAGCGCTTGACGCCGCAGTCGTGCTCGATGCGGCCGCCCACGATGAAGCCCGGCGAGTACTTGAGCTTCGTGCCGGTCTCATTGATCTCGATCTGGCTACCGTTCGTGACGCGGTCGAGCAGGCGCAAAAAGTTGGCCTCAAAGTCCGTCAGCCCCGGCTCCTCGTCCTCGGAGCGGATCTCCTCGATACAAATCGGGCGGCCGCTCAGCGTCGCGCACACAAGGCGCTGGCGGAAGTGCGAGCAACCCTGCACGCGCAGCATGGAGCCCTGGCGCTGCGTCTTCTTCACGCTCGTCTTGGTCGCCTGCTGCACCATGTTACTCCTCTTCTCTGTGTGTCTATCGATCTATCGACCTGGTCACTTTGCAAGGGATGCAATTGGCTTTGCGCGGCGCTTGGCGTTCACTCACGACTTTGGTGATTTGGTTGGTTGGTTTTACCGTCCCAAACCGAGAAGTACAGTCCTTGATCTTATTAGTGCTCTCTAGAATTCAGTGGTAGTCAAATTGGTAGTCACAAAATAAAACAAAGTGTTTTTTGTGATAGAAAATTGTTTTCTATATTATTAGCGGAAATAATCCTCTCACTAAGTACGGGCATATTTTTTCGATAAAGTTGAATTGAGAGCTCCAGCGCATTCTTCAAGATGCCACCACCAGAGAACACCAAGATGTGGATGCTCGCTGCGCTAATCAACAGCGTCGATAGCGTCAAATGCTGCAACGTGTCCAAGATGTTCGAGATGGACGAGAACGAAACGAAGAGCCTCGAACGTTACGCCACCCGTTACAAGAAGGGTGAGCGCCTACGATCGCAAACCCCTGTCCCCGAACAAGAACCTTGTCGAGATCTTGCACGTGCTGTTTTTTCCGGACAGCTCCATGC
>JAASGK010000060.1:0-51681 GCA_023334195.1 Globisporangium emineosum
CCCCCCCCCCCCCCCCCCCCCCCCCCCCCCCCCCCCCCCCCCCCCCCCCCCCCCCCCCCCCCAAGGATTAGCTCTGTTCTCCTATCGAGGATTCGCTTCTCTAACACCAATTTTCCAACCTACCAAAAAGTGTCATGGACGCTTTTTGTGGGAAACCTTCCTGTATGTAGAAAAATAATACCTCCACCGGGCATTTACAAAAATCGAAGTGGGGTGAAGCGGGGCATGGTTCTCACACTATTCGTTTCCAAACGCAATCATCTACAATGGAGGTCGAGACAAGCTCAAGTCGGTCTGTTGCTGTGATGAAAGTGTCCAAGCCGATTGAAATTTTCGTCGGCCTGTTCGTGACGTTGGTCTACGTCTGCTTTGCTACAAACTACACGCTCGACCACGGCAACGGCGGGCATTGACAGTACTTGTCTTTGCTGACCGCCGCCGCGCTTGGTTACCTCTTCAGTAACGGCTCGAACTTTGTCAACGTGCAAGTTCAGCCACGTGTTGGCTTTGCGAATATTCTGCCAGGAGATATTGGCGCTGTGGAGAGTGTGCGAAGCGATTAACCGACAGATGGCACATTGCTGACTACACCGTGGGGTCGTGAGTTTTTGGAGAACACGAGCGGTAATTCGGTACTGAACACCATCCTGCGCTCTAAGTTGCTCCCTTGGAGGACGTCGCACCTGGATGCGTTGGAACCGGCTACGATGGAGTCACTAGTCCGCTACTAGCCATGCCAACGGTGGCTTTCGGTTTTCAGTCGCAAGCGTGGCACTGGGAGGTGCTCTCCAAAGCGCTAAATGCAACCGATTCCCTGAAGCTCCACATGAACATCAGCGATCCAAGTATGCTGCCCCAGGGTGTGACCCTCCCATTCCCACATCCCGTCGCAAGCAACTTTGTGCTTTTCGGACGTACTTTGCTGGAGGTTCTAGGATTGGCAACCCGAACGAATTTGTCGGCGTATCCGACGTTGGAGGAACTGGCGGCTCGACAGGAAAGTAGCAATTCACCATTCGCCAATCTTCTGCGGGGTAAAGGGTTGACCGACGAAATCCCTGTCGCTAACCTTTACAACCTGCCGTCGAGTGACTCGGGGCTGATTTTCTCAAAGTGGCGCACGCGCTGTGGTTGGAATCATTCCGTTTTACCGCCAATGTATCTGTCAGTGAAGCGAGTGTCGAGTACAACCACATTGCCATCTCGGACTTGATCTCCTTCGATTCAATGATGATCGAGCTGCCGACCAAGGACTTGCGATTCGACGTGGAGGGGCGTGGGAAGACCAACTCGAGTTCGTACACGGAACTTTGCGTGGAGGACAACTGCAGCCAGAGTGGCTGCTCGATTCCATCGGGTGTCATCGATTCGTCAAGTGGGCTGATCACCCTAAACCCGCGCCTGCAAGTATCCGGTATCTGTCTATATCAAAACGACACAGAAGACTTGACAATGACCTTCGATGACTTCGGTCGTCTCCAGAATCCATGCACTACCTTGTCCCCCAAATTTCATGCTCGTCGTAGGCGTCAGCATGCGACTTGAAAGGGATAGCTGGGGCCAGCTCGCTGGAAAGAACGGGGGGGGCAGTTAAAGGACGCGGTGCAGTTGAAGAAATTGCGCGCAGTGTACTTGGTGACAATTGGCCGCCTCTCGTGGGAAACCGTAAGCCTCGATGACACTTTCAACGCCCATTGTACATGGGCAGGTGGATGCGATGGGTTGTGGTACAAAATGCAACCCAACTCAGCCGCGAGCGACTACCTTGTCATGGGGAGAGGAACCCTGCCGCAGCTGGGTCTCCGGAATTTTGATCTTGCAGCCCCATCTTCAACGGATTGGAAGTATCTTGTTGCGGGAGGTGATCGCTTGGGGAATAAAAATCTCCAAATGCTCCTGCTTCCTCGACGCTTTTCTCAAGTCACTGACAAAAGCGAATCGTTACAGGGCGCAGAAAGTTGCAACATATTCGTCAACGACTTCATCAACACAGTCGAGAAGAACCACCTGTACATGGAACAGAGCCTCCAGAGTAGCTGCTCCGCGGCATTCTACTATCTCTTCCAGAACGCTGTGCGACAGAAAGAAATTCAACACGAGTAACGATCCCGACCGCAAACGCGGTCATATCGCTTGTCGCGCAGAGATCGTGACGGAAGCCATGATGAACAGCTCCAGGTATCCGCCGTGGCTGCGCAAGATGGAGCAGATTGCCATGCAGGAGAATGTATAAATCCCACTCCAGGAGCGCGTGAGGAAAGACGGGGGGGGGCAGATAAATTAGAAGGCGAAAACGGTTCTGTTTGGAGGTAGTAATAGTCTTCATCAGTGAACATTGCGGCATTGTGTCTTCTGGTGTTAAATTTTTCCCGTGAAATTTGCAGCAAGAGAATTTAAGTTTACGGCTTCGGAAGTAGATTTGTATTACCAGATATGGGTAAACGAAATCACTGGTCTGCTGCAGCTTCGAGAGGTCGCTTCGAGATTTAGAAGTTTCTGCACGCAAAACCAGCACAATGCACTTTCACAATATACTCTCGACACGAAATGAACGGAGCCGCTGGAACACCAGTGGCTTTGTGGCGAGCACGAGGCATGCCGAGAGAGAGCTCAGAGTTGTTTTCACAACTTAAGACTTCCACTCCCTGTCACACCACTCCAGGCGAATAGTTTCTGCACCATGGTTCCTGCTCGAGAATGATTTGCCACTTCTCGTCGTGCGAGGAAGGTTGTTCTCTTCACATCTCGAGTCCCTCTGTCGCTCTCCATAGCAGGCACCATTTCACCAACTCCAGCAGCCCTCGCCAGTCTTGTACTGTACCACCACGAGGTTCACATTTGGCCAATGAAGAGCAGGTACGTATGTTGCGTGACATTGCACAAACTTACAGTTAGCAGTAACTGTTTATAGCATCCGTTACATTAATTACGAGCAGACAGACTCACACTAACACTCACTGGTTGACATACTCGTGGATCCACTGATGGATGTGCTTGATTTCGGTCTCGCGCGCTTTCTTCACGGACTTGGGGTCATCCGGGTGGCTGAAGAACAGGTCCAGGTGGTGCGCGCCTTCCTCGATGGTCACGATCGAGACCTTGGAGCCCGCGGGCACGTGGTGCACACCACCGCTACTCCAGGGATCCAGCAGCCCGTTGCTGAACACGATGTTGGAGGCGAAGCGCAGGTTCGCGTCGCCGTAGCTCACGCGGATCCAGTCCGGGTCTGGCGTCGTCTGCCACGTCTGTTGGCAGTGCTCGGTGATCTGTTGCATAGAGATGGAGCGCGGCCAGAACATGTCGCTCTCGCCGTTCGAGTTGAAGTACGTCTCTTGCGGGAGCATTTGCGTGCACCACTGGAAATCCCAGATGCCGTCAAAGTCTTCCTGGGACGGCAGCTTGAGGCACGTGAGGTCCTTTGTCGCGTTGTTGAACACGTTACCGGCGTCACGGAGAGCCGCGAGCAGCTTGTCGTCGTCCACGCCGTCCTCAAAATCCTCTGCCAAGTGGGAACAGGCTTCACGTACGGGCCACGCCGGCAAGTCGGCAGCGCCACCTGTCAAGTAGCTGGACGGGTAGGGGAAGTTGCCCATCGCGAGGTTGTCGAAGCCAAAGAGCACGAGCATCGCGACGCTCTCACCCTCCGACTCTTGCGTCAATGGGGAGCACAGGCGGAAGATGCTCGAGAGCTTCGCGCGACCTGCTTCGGACTTCGCCAGCTCAAAGATCTTGGGCCACGCTTTCTTCGCGTTCGGCACGCAGTTCTTCGCCGAGCCGGTCTCTGGCGATGCGTCGCGCGTCACGACCTTCCAGTAGTTGTCGCCCTTCCACTCGGGGAAGCTCGGGAACCCAAAGATCGGCGCTGACGCAGCGATGGCGCCGTGGATGATCGACGGGTACTTCATGCGGAACCACGCAGAGAGCATCCCACCGTAGCTACCGCCAAACGCGATCACAGGGTGGTCGGTGGCGTTGTGTTCTTTCTGCAAAAAGAAGATCAGCTCCGTGAAATCTGCCAGCGCCTGCTCGTGGTTCAGGTACGCGAGGTGGTCCATGTACTTGTCTCCGAACGGCAGGCTCTTCCCATAGTAGCGGTGCTCCGCGAACACGATGAGCGCGCTGAACTGCTCGGCGTTCTCCCACATCAGCCCCGTGTGGTTCGCGTAGAGAGTCACGTCGCCCTCGTTGCCCGTGTAGAAGAACACCGGCGCATTCTTGTTGTTCGGGTCCCAGAACTGGTCGTTGATCAGGTAGCGCTGCTGATACGTCGCGGCCTTGGACGAGTTGGCTTCGGCAGCTGGAAGCCACGCAAAGTGGTCGACCTTCTGCTCAAAGTAGAGCTCGGAGCAGTTGGACGCGTCGGCGCGGAACTTCGGCACAGGCGCGTCGCCCGGGAGGTCGCCCGGGAGGTCGCCCGCCATGCCGAACGCGCTCGCCGGGAGGTTCGCAGTCAGCACCAGGTTCTGCGTGTGCACGAGCACCACGAGCCCGAACACAAACGCCACGACAGCGAACAGCGACACTCGCAGCGGCCTGCTTCTCGTCACTAAGGAAGCGTAAGCAATACGAATAAGAACAAGAAAATAGAACCCTCATGAGCGTCACATTCAACATGCACTTATGCAAACGAACGCATCACGTACGTACAGTTGATGGTCGACTGGATGACGGGGAAGCGCCTGCGCCAGCGCTGCGGGATGATCGACGGCGCGGAGGCCGTGGAGAAGCCGCTCTCGGACTCGAAGCTGTCGCTCAGCAGGCGCGTGGACTCGGACGGACACAGCGAGCGCATGGCGTTCGAGGGTTTTGTTCCCTTTCTCTTTCTGGAAACTGGGGGAGCGAATGCGCGAATGAGATCCGAGCCATTCACTCACAAAGGCGCTTAAGTTGCTTTGCTTCCTTCTTTTTCGAACTGCGCATCTCTCATGGAGATGCGCTTCATTCGCATTCGTTCCATTCATTTCGCGTTTTAACGCGGCAGCGGCTGTGCACAGCAAGCGTTGCACACGCTGTGTGTACGTCAAGATCCGGAAAAACAAATTTCAATCATTCGCTAAAATCATTTCATGATCCGACAAAAAATCTATGTTATATTGTTTATACATCTACTCTTGAAATTATTTTTTGTTGATTTGAGCGAATTGCAATACACATCCAGTCATCGCTCGCATTTTGCTCCGTCTATTTCTTTCCTCATTTGACGCGGAACACTCGTTGTTTTTATACGGACGCGTGATTCGTATAGGGAGGGGAAATACCTTTGTATAGTGACATTTACGATGCTGCACAGTTTTGAAACTTCAACCATCACTCTGACTTGTGGGATCCCAAGTGTGACGCAGTGTGGGTCGCCCCGAGCGTTTTCGCAGCTTGCACTTGGGTCAGTCTTATCTCATATCATTCATCTTAGATGCTCTCACCTCTTATAAAAAGGTTTTAAGAAAATGCTATCTTAATGATAAACAATAAATATTACACATGTTCGCACACATAAACCTTCTATAAAGAGGTAATTGATAGAAAACAGTTAAAAGATCCGGAATCAAAGTTGTGCAGAAAACGCACAGGCTCATCCGCTCGCTCACCCCGCACAGCCACAACACAACACGGCAAGCAAGGCCATTCGCGGATTCGCTCGGCGACAGAAGCGAGCAGCAGGCGAGAAGAAGAGAAGGTGCGCGTGTGTCTCTGCGTGCGAGGGCGCCTTGTTCACGTCATTCGCAAAGAAGCCCCTTGCTGCGCAAGAGTCATTACACAGAGAGGAGAAGAAGAAGAAGACTCGGAAGAAGAAGAGAGGAATGATGCACTACAAGACCCACGTGCCTGCGCGGTTCTCCGTCGAGGATCAAATGTCCGAGGTGCGTTGACGTATCTCATTTGTTTATCGCATTGACGCATGGGAGGAGGAGAAAGGGGAACGATTATCTATAGAGTGCCGGCTGTGTGCATGATGCGATAGTTATTGTGGGGGGGTGCTGGCTCTGAGTTGCTCGATAAGTTGACTGAGGATGCGTTGTGTGTGTGTGTGTTGCTGAAAATGCAGGCGCTGTCGTCGCTGGAGCTCATGGGCTCACGTCAGCGGAAGAACTTTTTCAAGCTCTTTCGGAAGTACGTCAAGCACAAGAAGGACGTGATCGATTGGTGCGTGTTTGCTTGGATCTCTGAAAAAGCGATTTGAGGATGTTGATGTTATCATTTTGCTAATAGTGCTGGTGTTCTTTTACTTGTAGGAGCGCGGTGAAGCCTCCAACGCCGGAGATCCTTCTGCCGAGTACGTCACTGGAGAGCTGCCCCAATGACATGAACCTCAAGCACGAGTTACTCGATAAGCTGGTAAGAGAAATCTTATTCATCATGCATAGCATTGCATCTGAGTGATGGACTAACCAGTGCGTGTTTTCTTCGGCTCATCTTTTGTCTTGTGTAGGTCATCTTGAAGCTCAACGGTGGTCTGGGCACGACTTTGGGCTGCGAAGGACCAAAGAGTGCGATTGAAGTGCGCCAAGACCTGTCGTTTTTGGACCTCACGGTTCGCCAAGTCGAGGTACGTACGTGTCTTTGCTGACTGCTGCGCATTTTTGCATCTTGGTGTAGTTTGAGCTGATTGGTGTTGTGTGTATCTCTCTCTGGCGCTTTACCAGTATCTCAACAGTCTGTACGGCGTGGATGTGCCGCTTGTGCTGATGAACTCGTTCAACACGCACGAAGAGACTGTGCGCATCATCCGCAAGTACCGCATGCACAACCTCAGCATCCACACGTTCAACCAGAGTTGCTACCCGTTTATAGTGAAGGAGACGATGCTGCCTTTGCCGAACACCAAGTACGATCGCACGACGCGAGACAAATGGTACCCACCAGGTCACGGTGACGTCTACAACGCGCTGTTCGAGTCGGGATTGCTGGAGAATCTGATCAACCAGGGGAAAGAGTACATTTTCATCTCGAACGTCGACAACCTGGGCGCGACGGTGAACCTCGACGTCCTTTACCACATGATCAACGAAGACTCGGAATTTGTAATGGAAGTCACGGACAAGACGCGTGCGGATGTTCAGGGTGGCACGCTCGTGAGCTACCGCGACAAGCCGCATTTGCTCGAGATCAGCCAGGTGCCTGCGCAACACATGGACGAGTTCCGCTCGATCAACAAGTTCAAAACGTTCAACACGAACAACTTGTGGGTGAATTTGCGAGCCATCCAGCGGCTCGTTGCGCAGGATATCATCGACATTGAGCCAATTGTCTCGAGTCGCACAGTGAAGAACGTCAAAGTCGTGCAGTTAGAGACAGCTGCAGGTGAAGGGATCCAATTTTTCAAGAACTTTATCGGCGTGAAAGTACCGCGGTCCCGCTTCCTTCCTGTAAAGTCGTCGTCGGATTTGTTCCTGGTGCAGTCGAACTTGTACCAGATCAAGCACGGTAGCTTGCTGATGAACCCGGAGCGTCCAATCCCAACGATCCCAATCGTCAAGCTTGGTCTCGAATTCCAGAGCGCCAAGGAGTACTCGGCTCGATTCGAACGCGGCATTCCCAACATCATGGAGTTAGACCATTTGACTGTTGCAGGTGATGTGAAATTTGGTTCCGACATCACACTAAAGGTGAGTTTGCTGTCTGTCCTTTGTGTTGGGATTTGTGGTTTCGGATATTTGCCTAACATGAATCGATTTTTGTTGTTGATTTGTGCAGGGAACTGTAATTTTAGTCGCGAATGAAGGAGCGCACATCGATTTACCAGACGGAACGATATTGGAAGACAAGGTGGTGACAGGCAACCTGCGGATCTTGGATCACTGAGTGGAAGCATAGACGAGATTCAGGATTTCGAATCTCAGCTCAGAGTACGTCAGATTGTTCTTCGAAACTGCGTTGTCTTAACAATGTACAAGTTGTTCATTTACAATTCGCTCGTCTGATTAGCACTAGCCCTACAAGCTACTAATGCTGGGCGAATGCAGTTTATCAAACTCTCATCCTCATTTCAGTCCGCGGTTTCGAAGGCAATACGAATTATTCATAGCAGACAGCGATCATATGCCAACCCAGCACGCAGCTTCACGTCACGAGTAGCGAAACAGTCAAGAGTAAATCCTGTCCAACAATCGAATTTAACAAGATCCGAGCGCGCAAGATTGGCGCGATTGCCCCGATTCTAAGTAGATCCAGACCGTCACACGCACAACTGGATGAAGTCTTGAACAACTGGAAGCGTCGGCGGTACAGGTCGATGCTGCTTCCAACTGTACAATCTCTCATGTCCTAGGGAATGATATGAAGACCAGCCAACAGGATGGACTCCAAGGACTCCACAGTCTTTGTTGTCAGTATGAAAAACTGCACTTATCACCTCGACATGATCTTCGACCACTCTCTGGTTGGTTGCAGCGATAGCAAGATGGTGCAGCAATCTGGAGCGCACCAAATAGTTTCGTATGTGACGATCGGCTGCTGGAACTTTGGCAGCGCTTCGTCGTAAAGTGGTGGGGGCATCCGTTCATGAAGCTCGTGATACGCTGGAAGTGCACGTGGTTGGTGACGACGTCCAGCGCGGCGTCTCCTTCATCTCCACGTCCTTGGGTTGAGGAAGACGGTGCTGGTGCGCTCAGGTCTTGGATGTCTAGAGGAGCCGTCTTCCTTTGGTGACACTGGATTAATGGGTTTCAAACCATCAAGCCAACTTGAATTCAATCAATCCATTAACAGAGTGAAAAGTGGAAGGCCCATGCAGAAGAACATCATAGATTAATATAAAGAAAATACGATTGTTTCTCTCACAGAAGACACACGGAGGCTCGCTCATACACTATGAAAGAAACGAAAAGCGGTTCACTCCACCACTGAGCCCTGTCGCTCTCTCTCTTTCCCCTCGGCGCTCTCAGTACACTGCGACGACGTGCTTGCAGATCGGACACATGCGGTGGTGCAGGAGCCACTGGTCGATGCACTCGCGGTGATAGAAGTGGAGACACGGCAGCGCGCGCACTTCCTCGTCCTCCACGTACTCAGTGTAGCAGACCGCGCAGCTACAGGCAAAAGATATTAAATTTAGTGAGTAGAGTTCTCCATTGGGATAGAGACAACGGTACTACTGTAGTGCCACTCACAGCGTGTTGTTGATCTGGTGCTCACGGGCTTCTTCGGACTCGTCCTCTTTCTTCTCGCGCATCGTGTACTTGAACGTCGGGAGCGCGAGGATCTGCGGGTACGGGAGGCCATCCCAGCTGTCATGCTACAGTATCAAAGGACCAATCACATCAGTTGACTGCTACTACACCTCATGATAAGCTCGCAATGGTAGCATCTGCCACTTACATCCACTTGCTGCGACCGGAGCTCGTTGATGCGGCGCAGCAGCGACAGGAAGCGGAGCTTGCTCTGCGCTTCGTGCTCGCTCTCGGACGCTGGACGCGACTGGCTCGTGTGACTTGGCAGCGGAGCGATCACCTGCGCGAGCACGTCTTCAAAGATGCTCGTCCTGGCAAATGTTCATGCAAGCCACAACGCAGAACGATTAGCAATTGGCTGCAACGGTACCTAGGTCTCACTATCTCTCCGCATCCTTACAGTCGTCGTCCACGGGTCTCGGTCACCTCGCTCTCTCCAGTGGCAGCACCACCATCGCGTCCAGATCGACGCAGCGCCTCAATGAACTCCCAGTCAAACTCGGCGTTGCTTGGGAGGTTCTGGGCGGAATTGCCTGCGGCCTCGTCGATATCCGCCGCTGCGATGGAGATCAAGCCTGTGGGTGAGAGTTGCGCCTGGATGGGCGAGTTGGGCATGTCTTCCACGCGCAGTCCGTCCACGTCCTCGAGTCCCGGAGCGCCAGGTCCCAACTGCGAGAGCAGCTGCGTCGAGAGCTGGAGGGCGTGACGCCCACTGCGCGCAAGTGTGGCATTCCCTCCGCTCATCGCGAGCACTGCGCTCTTCTTCATATCGTCCTTATCGTCCGCGGCGTCCCGCGGCTCGGCTTCTTCCATCGCGCGCGCGATCTCGCGGGAGCTCGCCGTGTCGTCCTGCCAGTAGCTCGAGATCTGTGGGTCCGCGCGAGGCTGCAAGATAGATCAACGCACATATGATGTCACCGCCGTTCAGTACGCCTGTCAATCGTAACACAATGGATCCTGGCAACGTTACGCAATGCTTTATAAAGGAAGTGGACTCACGTGCAGCGCCTGCGGCATGCGCGAGCCGTAGAGCGTTCGCAGGAACATTGTTATCTATCGGTGGGGCTTCTTCTTCTTCTCTTGCGTCTATCAATCCGTCAATGGACTGTCAAACAAGCAAAGCGGCAATGCTACAATCGATCTGCCAGATGGTCCAACGAGAATGAAGGAGGAAAGCAACTCGCGTCAGCTGGCACTGAATGCAGATGGGCAAATGTTTGATACCAAAGTATCAAGTGAGTATCAGCGGATAGAGGACACGCAGATGCAGAGGACCGACGCACTCACACTGCGCTGCGGAGGTGACGAGAGGCGCTAAAGAGTGATGCAGAGGATGAAGATGGCTCGCGTGCCGCGTTCCAATTGAAGCAGCGCGCGCTTTCTTTGATTGTGAGCGATTCTCTGGCCAGTCCAAGCAGGCGAGCTTTTGTTTGTATTGAATTCATTACGAAGCTTTTAAACAGGTAGTATGAGTCGATAGAGTGCTTTTGGAAGCGATATTGCGCCAAAACCAGGTGGTATGTCGGCATTTACATTTAAAAAGAGGTGAATTATTCGTGAAACGGGCGAAAAGACGAGGTAGTTTGACCTGCAAGGACTGAGGTCAGATGCAGTTGAAGAACCAGCAAAAGAAGAAGAAGAGATGGAGATTGAGGACACATGAATGCGTGCATGGGATTGGGGATTTGTTTGCACTTTGTAAAGCGTCCATCAACACCACGAACAACGCAGCTCTTCAACCTCAAAGTCAATTTTCTCTCTTCTTCCACTATCTTGAGTTTTGTATGCCGTTTCGCAACTTTCAGTCAGCTCTCAATCGCACCTTCTTTTGGCATTTCGGCGTGAAGCGACACATTATGTGGCAGCCATGACAGATATTTTCAAATGTCATTCTCCAGAAAGATCGTTTTCTTTCTTTTCGTCCTTCAACATGGGACATCGATAGAATGAGAGCCCCTTCGTCACAAGTCGCAGGATCTGGAACTGCGATTGAGCAGGTCGCTAGTGATCTGCATGTCGTCATCTCACTGCAGGTAGTCCGACTGGTCGTACTGGTACATTTGGTGGCCTCCATGCAAACTCCCAGCTGATCCAGCTGCTGCTGTCATCATTGCGTCCTGCTTGCGCTTTGTCTCCATGCGGTGCATCGTCTTGACGAGCAAATGGAACGCCTTGAGCCAGTGCGCGAGCGTCAGCAGCTCGATGCGCACCAATTCCTTGCTGCCGCCTCCAGACCCGGAAGACGAAGACGCAGCAGGCGCTATGGAGCCGGACGACGCCAGCAGCAGGTCCACGAAGCGGTTGAGATACTGCACGGCACGTGGGAACCCAATGTCGTCGTCCTCGAGCGGCTGCAGTAGCGTGTCCAGCTCCAAGTCCTCGTCATCTGTGTTAAAATCACCATCATCGCCATCGGCGTCGTTGAACTCAATCGATTCGAGCAGATCGTTCAGACGCGCTTCGAGCCGCCCTTCCTCTGTCGCGCTTCGCACGGACACGATTACCGCGCAGTGTGATGGATCCACGTTGAACACGCGCCGCTCTTTGCTCAAATTCGTGGACGTGAGCACGTCGCGCATCCGCAGCGAACCGACAGCACCGCCACGTACGGACCGGAAGAGCGTTGTGAGCTTGGCTTCGAACGCCTTGCAGTACGCCACTGTAGGTAACCGGGACTTGGACGGCGCCTTGCTTGTGTTGTTCGCAGCTGCATTCAGAACTTCGTCGGGAGCGGGCACGACGTAGAGCACCAGCGGCACACAGCGTCCCGGCGCAAACGGGTTTAACGATCCTCCTGGTCCACCACTCGCGCCGCCTTTCTTGGATCCTTTCGATGATGACGAGGAGGAGGATGACGACAGCTGCGTCAGCACCTGCTGCTTCTCCGAGGCCAGCGCGCGCACGTCCTTTAACGCACTAGTCGACATTCGTGCGCTTTCTTGCAGCACAAAGAGCATGTTGCAGCAGGAGTGCATGATCAGCTGCAGCTTGAAGCGCTCTCTCTCAAACGCCGCGACGTCGGCGTCCGTCGCGTCTTGATCAAAGCACTGGCTCTCTGAACGCGCGAGGCCCAGGAGGTACACGCACGGCTTGGTGTCATCATAGTAGAGATGCACGCTTGCGAGCAGTGGAGACGAGTCCTTGGTCGCTGTACAGGCAGCCGCCATCTCAGACGCATGGAACGCGTACTTGCCAATGAGGCGGTTCGCAAACGTGTACGCGCTCTCGCTCGAGTCGTAGCTCGCGCTCAGGATGCCGACCACCGGGACTGATTTGTTCACTGACTGCAGTGTCTGTTTGTATATTGTATGCACCAGTAAGTGGTCTATTCATCAATGAATCCCTTCGTGGCATGCACAAGTTGTTCATCCATTCACATACCTGTATGAGAGGCGACGCGGCAACGGCGGACGCGCGGAAGGCGTCGGGCGGGTAGATACGGATGGGCGCATTGGCGCTGCTCTCGAAGGGTAGCGGAGGAGGCTGCGCATGCTGCTGCTGCTGCTGCGCATGCTGCTGGCGGGACGAGTGGCGGCTGCTGCGGCCTCCACCGACGGCCATTTTCAGGTCAGCTTGATTGTGGATGGATTGATGGATTGATGCTGCTGTTGTTTATGAGGAAAGTTGGGCTACTTTCGCGCAACATATATTTAGGACATCGCCCTATATTTGTCCTGGAAATAATGCTTTATTTAGGAACCGCTTCACAGTCACAAAGCAGCACAGCCAAATGCGATGGCGAGAGACCGAGAGAGCCGCGGGCGAGAGCGCAACGTGCGCGTGTTCACCATCAACAGCGAGTCGCGCTACGTGCTCGTGCGCAACATCCCGGCGCTTGGCGTGATCGACGACCTGCTCAAGCGCCTCAGCCTCTACGGGAAGATCTGCGAGTACCGCATTCTGGACCACGACGACGACCATCGCAACGACGACGACAGTGCGGATGCCAATGAGCGCCATAGAGATGACGATCGGTTCACTGATGTCGTGTGGGTACAATACGAGACGGTGAACAATGCGCGTCATGCAAAAGTGCGCGCTGCGCAGAAGCCGTTCTTCGGCAGCATGCTGCACATCCAGTACGCCCCGCAGTACGAGACCAGAGAAGACACAATGCTCAAGCTCCAGCAGCGCCGCGAACTGCTCCAGCGTCGTGCGCGAGTACCTGCGGGTGCTCAATACTTGAGACCAAGAAACCAACAGTATCTACCTGACGCTCAAGAAACGCAGACCCCATTGCAGCAGCAACAGCAGTCAGTCACTAGCAGTAAAGACGAGTTCATTGGACCGCAGCTTCCTTTGAGAGACTGGCATCCTCCAGAAGAGCCAAAGGTCCCAGCGCAGCCGAAAGGCGTAAAGCCTAAAAGACGACGGATATAACACGACAACGACGTTTTGGCACGAACACATGCAGCAAACATTATCAACTCATCCTGTACGTTAGACTTGGTGATGTCTCGTTGAGTTTCTTTAGACGACGAGCTGCTTAAACTGTCGCCGCATGGATCGAATGAAGAACGAGAGGTCCCCGCTGTCGTTCAGGTCTTCCACCAACCCATCGAAAGAAGGCACGTCCTCGTTGCATTCGTCCACTGAAGCCCAAAGAAAGAGAACGCATTTGTTAGCATCACAGCAACAGGCAAATGTACGTGGAGCAACCGCATACGCTTACCGAGAAACCGGTCCGTGACTGGATCGATGCGGATTCGGAACGAGAAGACGCGATTTGGCTCTGTCGGGTCGATTTGAGTGAAGCGGACGATGATTTGGTTGGCTACAATCAAAGAGACAGTCGATCAGTTGGTTGCTACACTGTCAATGTGTATAGCTAGCTGGTGGGATTCCAACTCACCTCCAGTGTGTTCGAAGAAAAGTCCCAGACGCTGGTACATTGCGAGTCCTTGCTGAAGCTCTGCGAGTTGGCGCTCTTGCGTCGTTTGCACCTCAGTCGACTCTGTCAAGGTCCCCAAGTGATGTAAGCCCTTAAGCGACTTGCTCCAATGAGTACCATAACAGGAAGCATGCACTCACCGCTGACAAGGTACTTGAGCTTCTGGTCCTCCTCTTGGTTGCGCAGAAAGAGCTCTTTCAGGACAGGTTCTTTCTTGCCCTTCTCTGCCTGCAGCACTTCAATCTCCACCTGATGGGCATTGATCTCGCTCTCTTTCTCGTGAACACCTGCAGATCACCACAGAAAAAGCGATCGCACCATGAGCCTGACTAATTGAAAGCCAATCACGCAAACAACACAGGGAACGTACTCGCAGCAAGAGTTTTCTGCTGTTGTTGCAACGATTCGCGCTTGCGCTGCGCCTCCTGGGTCTGGCGCGCATGGTCCTGCGTCTGCTTCTCGTGGGCGGCCTTCTCCAACAGCAGGCTGTTCTTCTGCTCGAGGATCCATGCATCCAGCTCTCTGCGCGTGCTGATGTTCTGCTTCACGAGCGACTCGATCTCCAGCGCGCCAAACGTGGTCGGTGCCGTTGACGCGCTCGTCGTGCTAGCTGCCGTTGATGCTGCTGCAGTAGCAGCTGACGCTATTATATTCGCAGACGATGACGCAGAAGTTGGCTGCGCTGGGGCGGCACCCACGACAGCAGTGGCGGCACCTCCAATAGACGCCATTGCCATATTAGAACCGTTGACAATGCGTGCGCGCCAAAAAAAAACATTGTTTTTGCATGCTGAAATTCAAACCAGAGTGATAGTGTGGTACACCTATGTTTAGGAAAATGTCCAACATAGGGTGTCAATGTTCCTAAATTAATGTGGCGAAAAGATCCGAAAAGCCATGAAAGGTCGTCGCTTGTTGCTTTGTCGTGTTTTGCGATCCGGATCCGAAGGTCAAGGGGAGCCATGTGTCGCAGACGCACGCACGCTTGACGTCGTTCGCTCGCCTTTTGGCTTTTCCAATTTCCATTTCCGGGTTGCCTCACGACCGGACGTCGCCATACAAACAACCAAAGAACGATGGAGATCCATGAGAGTCATGGCGTCACAGACGCGTGTAGTCAAGTAAACAGTTCGCAGCCACGCGAATCAATGAATTGATTCATGTCGCTTGCTGCCTATTTTTAGAGAGTCATACAGAAACTGTCATTTCGTCCTAGATATATAAAAACGTTCAGAAATCATCGAGTTTGCAGTTTGTCGAAGACAGCAAGCGGTTTACCCAGCGCCATGGTACAAATATCCCATTCACTGACTGTGTTTGCGCATGTGTGGATCGCCTGAGGGATGTTGATGTACGGTTTGTGTTTATGACTCAAAAAGCATTGGTCCCCCCCAAACCAAAATCGAAGTTGCAGCCGCGTTTTTCTTTTTTATGGCTCAAAGCTTTTGGCTCAAAACTGTGTTTTTGTGAACCCATTTGAGACGTTATTTGTCCATCTCCAAGCCCACTTCGTCCACGCGCAAGAAATTTTTAACTTTCTGCAAGGATCTCCTCGCTTCAACTTGGCCTTTTACGATGAATACCTGCCCAAACAAATATTATTAGGTTCGATATACCGACACAATGCGTATTAATACAAACAGGATCATAGAATACCCCGTTGCATATGATTGACTCAGATGCATCGAGTTCGACGGGTATTCCTTGGGAGGGATGCGTCCAGCTGAGCCCATGCAGTTCAACCTGAGTTCACTCGTGTGACTGTTTGGCCACCAGTCACCTGGAACAGTAAAACAACAACCCAGGTCTTATTTATCCAGCTATACTTTTCTGTATACTTTGCAGCGAAAGGCATTCAAATTTGACAAAAAGGCCTCGAATATTGTGGCACTTTGCAGAAGCTACGTATGTCTACCATTGGCCTTCGATGGGCAAAGCTCAGTGGCCAATACAGGCGAGCTAGCCGCAGGCGGCACGCTGCAACGCGTTATTTTTTTGCGTCCGCAGGGTCCGCCTATTGGGCTCTACCCTTTTTATGTTCCAAATTAACCAGGTAAACATATACTATACACAAATACCTGGTCATACCTGGGTATCCCCAGACGAAAAATCCCTGGGTCGTTTCCCTGTCCAAGAAAAACACGAGCCAAGAAAATCAGCCATTCTCGTGCGCTTCTGATAACGTTCCGCGCCACTTTCTTTCTTCAACAGATCTTGCCATCATCTGAGCATCTTTTGTCACTTTTGCGGCCTTTCTCGTTCTCGGTCACGACTGGTCGCTCGTGCGCTGGACCTCCTCCTCTCTATGTCGCCGCATGGGCCGTCACTTACATCCTCCGCTTGCTTCGACTGCTCTTGGAACTTGGCGCTCATTTCCAAATCTGCCTTCTTCGACCCACGTCCAACACGCAGCAGAAGAGCGCCTTGGTTATCAGCGCGCAGGAGCCGCCGCGAGGCGGACCGCGCGTGCAGTGAGGTGATCTGCTGGTGGTCTCCAGCAGCAGTCAGAGCACAGACAGCGGCGCCGCGACCCGAGCTGACGACTGCCGTAACGACAGACGCGCCGACGCCAACGCCAACGACTACTCCGACGACTCAAGCGGAGACCCAACGCCTTAGCCATACGCCGGTGACGACGAGGACGCTGTTAGTTCTGCTGGAGACAACTTCCCTCATGGCCACGGAGACGAAACCGGACATGGATATCGAAAAGGATCCAGACGCGGTGACAGCGCCGGCAAGTCGGACAACTGAATTGACAACGGCTCCGGCACCAGGAACGGCACCGACGTGAATCCACACGACTCGACCATGCCGAGCGTCAGCAGCACAGTGCTGCCCATGACCTGCGTCTGCGTGGTCTGGTTCGCCCTCGCGTCCGTCTGTCGCCGTGCGTCCCTCCTGTCGGTCGAATGACTGTGGTCGTCTGATCGATTTGTTTTTCCTGCAGATCCTCTCCAACCAACCAACAAGAAAGAGATCTGTGGACGAACTGCTGCGCACTGGACGAGCGCCGCGCGAGGGGAAAGACCAGGTGGAAAGAAGTACCCTCCGCAGCGCCCGTCTCGCAAAGAACCACCCACCACCCACAAGTGCAGGTGCGCAGCAGCCACGAGCAACGCGCCGCCATCGTCACCGTCGATATCTATCGTCCCAACGCGATGGCGGCGCGTCCTGCTCCTGTTCATTATCGCGTGATGGAGTCTCAACTCTCTCCGACGCCCCCCATGCACAGAAAAGTATGTGCGATTGTATTTGTAGCAAGTCGGGAGAACCAAAAGCTCATCAATACCAACACAAAATAAAGTATCAACACGGTCGGCCAACCCTCGAAAAAGAGGGGCCAGTGTGTTTTCAATATGTGAATTGCTTACCGGCTTTCAGTTGATCCTCCCTGCTCGGCTCCGCTTCGCCTCACTCGAGTCGCGTCTCGCGCTCTCAGTACTGCCGCTGCCGCGCTCGAAATCGTCTCCGATCAGCGGCTCTTTCAGCTTCAACTCGACGCGCGTCATCGACTGGATGTTGTGTGGCGCGGACGGTTGCCGCGAGAACAACGGGCGGTGATTCGTCGGGGTGTTGGGAACAACAGCGACGCTCGGCCGCAGAGGAGGCAACGTCAACCTCGCTGCAGTATGATCCGAGACTGCTTTCGACGACGACGGAGGCGATGACAGCATCGCGATCATCGCGTGAAGCCCCTCGTGCGTCGAGTCCTCGTTGTCGCAGCTGCTCGGCGGGCGAGAGAGTCTCAATGGAGGCAGCCGGTCCGAATCGTCTTCTTCTAATTTCTCTTCCCCCTCGTCTTCATCTTTCTCCTCCTCCAAATCGTCATGCCTTGTATCGTTATGCCTACTCTGGTGGGCATGCCCAAGCGAATCCTTCATCGTCTCGTCCAGCTGGAATAGCAAACTCGCGCGTGAGTTGTACCCGCGATAGATGGACTGGATACGCACCGCCGAGCGGTTCACGCGCGCGAGATCCTGGCGGAACCGCAGGCGGCGAGCCTCCTGGCGCTTGAGGAACCTGCGCACGTTCGACTGCAGCGTCATGATGCAGACCGCGGTTAGGTGGGACTTCTTCTCTTTCCGCAGATTGCTGAGCTCGCACTTGGCCAAGTGGCCGCGCACCACCGCCTGGATCTTGGTCGCCGACAAGTTCCGCTTCTGCTCCAGCTCCAGCTGCTCCAGTCGACGCTTCTGGAGCAAAACCACGCGCTGGCGTCGCCGCTCTTCGCCCACGCGTCTGTACCGATCCACGGCATCCTCGCCCTCCTCCTGTAACTTTTGGTACTGGATGTTGAACAACTGCGCCTGCGCGATGGACTCGACCGTCATCGACCGGCGATGGCGCAGGCGGCGCTTGTACCGGCGATACGCGTGCCAGATCTTCCGCGCGGCCTCCACGCGCCGACGCTCCACCTCGAGCACCATCTTTGCGATATCGTACTCCTTCTTCGCGCAGTAGCCACGGAAGATCCGCTGGATATGGACCGCGCTTTGTCGCGTCTCGGCGATAAACAGTGTTAGGTTCCGGAGCACGTTGCGGCGAAGGCGGTGCACACGGAACTGCAACTGGATCCTGCGCGCGTACTGGTTCTGCTGCCGCTTTACAGTCATCTTGCGGACCACAAGTTGTCCCGGAAGTCTGTTCTTTGTCCCCCAGGTCTGGACGCTGCGCACTTCACACTCCGCGGTCGACACTGCTTGCTCTTTCCGCTTTTCGAGGATTCGTCTCAGTCTTCTGGAGTTCACTCGGAGCTGCTCGCTTGGCTCTCTCGGCACTTTCAAATGTGCCTCTTGTTCATTGTCAGTAGGAGGCATTGCGGTTGGACTGTTGACTGCTCGTGTCGTGTCTTCCTGTCGATGGCGCAATTGCTGTGAAAGTGCTCCTACATGGGGGGACTGGGTTGTCAGGAGCTGTGCCAGGGTCTCCTCCACACCACCGATCGATTTTATCATAGTGAATGGATTGTACGCCTCGGCCACCCGCTGTTTCTCAGACTCAGCCTTCTCAGCTTCAGCAGCCTCGAGCTCTTTCTCCTTTTGAATGATCTCCAAGCATTGGCGTGCTCGATCACTACTTACCATCAGTGGTTGGATCGCGTACCCGCTTTCTGCCTTCACGGCTGCAAGCAGCGCTTCGTAGTGCTGCGCGAGCTTGTGCGGCGGAAGTAGCCCAGCATCCGACGGAAGCGGCGACCTCGATGATCCCGCACTTGTGAAGCTGGTTTCATCGCGACTTCGCCTCTCCGTTAGAAATGTTGTGGAGATGAAGCTGCTCTCTGCAAAGCCTAAAGATACAAGTTGATCATGGGGGAGAAGGAGCGGGTTGTACGTCACATCTGATCCCACGACAACTCGCAGCGCCGCTGTTTGAAACAGGAAGTGCACATCTGTGTCCATGTGCGTGAGATAGTTGAGGACGCGCATCTTCTTCCAGGGAAACCGGTACAGCGGCTGGAAATTTGTAAATCGGCAGCGTCGCGTGCGAAAGTGCCGCCACTCGATGATGGCTTCTACAGCATTCATGGACGCGTCCTGGAGGGTTACAATCAGGGTCTGGAATTGCTTCACGCGGTGCTTCAGTTTATCTGCTAGCTCTGTAAACTGCGCTGAGAGTTCCTTCACATTTTTTTCGGCAACAGCAATGCTGGTTTGTCCTGACTCCGGACGCCGAGTCGACAGTGGTGCTACAGTTAGCGAAGAGGATGTTCGCTTCTCGCGGAGTCGCGAAGTCGTTGCAGTGGTCAGAAGCGCAGCCACCGCCGCTTTCTTCTGAGTGATTCCGCTGAGTTCGTCTGCGAGTGCATTGATCACCAGTACCAGTTGGTGAAGTTGCTTCAGCGTTTGTTCTCGTATCACAATCTCTTTCGTCGCTCTCAGTTCACAGAGCACTTGGGCAGAGGACTTATCGATCGAAGACGAGCCGCTTGAAAGCTGTGTTTTTCCTTTTGGCACAGAGGCTGATTCTGACACTCTTCCATTTTGTCGGCTTCCTGAGATTTTAGCGTTTGGGCTCGCCACACGAGCAATGTCGTTCGGATCGGGCTTTGCTATCAGTGCAACTAAACGCTCGAGGTCTTCCTCCGTCGGAGAGTTCAGATTCTGATCTCGATCGAAACGATCTCCCTCTCCATCATCACGTTCTTCCGCCTGATTATCAGCGAGTATCCGCAAGCTCGTGTTCCGTGGGAAACTTGTAGACCCTTTCAACGGGGTTATCCCACGACTTAATGAAGTGTTGCCGCCACTGCTTGTCCCGGTTCCTTGGTCTTGTTTGGCGTCTTCAGCTTCCTTGCGTCGGTTGTACTCTTCCAGAATCGCGAGCTGCTTTTTCTGTCGAGACATCCTAGATTTGAGAGCTTCTTCGTGCCCTTTCTGATCATCATACCGTCGAGCAAGCCCTCTCGCGAGCACATTCTTACGGATGCCTCGACGAGGTGGACCGACAGTCGAATCTGCTTCATCTTCGTGCTCTTGAAATTTGTCACTCGAAATCGACAGCGAGAGAAGCCTCGTGGCATTCATGTTGCTTGCTGCCTGACAATTAAGGCAAGGAGACGTCAGACATAAATGTGAACACGAGAAGTTAATGCGGCTCTCAACTAAATATAAATCAGCACAGCCCACAATTTGCAAAATCGCTCACCTGGTATTAATTCTAGCTCTGCGATCTTCGACATTTTGGATTTGAATTGTTGACTTGGACAGACTCAAGACCAATCTTCATTTTCATCGAATGAGGGGGGGGTATCAACACTCGCTGCGCGAACTGGTTTGCTGGAAGATGACTTTCCACGGAATGTAGTTCTAAGCTTTCCAGACGAGATCACAGATCAACGAAATGTGATCGGATGGAAACTTGGACGACGGTAACGCGACTTCTTCACTCACTTCCTCCGCTGTGAATGACGGGAACACCTGCTTCACAACTAGGCACTCACTGCCTACCATAACGTAGTCCAACGTTCCAACGAAGGTCCCAGCGAAATTCGTAAACGCTGGGATGCCGCACGCACTTTCAAGGGATAAATGATGCTCAAAATACCCACCCCCGACGCGATGATTGCTTGGATGGTCCTTGCTGTTTTCGTTGCCCGTTTTGCTCACTGTTCGGTTCCACTTGAACTGCGGGGCTTCCTGCCAATGGTGGTGGTTGGAATCAATGCTGCCATCGAGCAGGAAGTGGACTGGAGCGGTTTCTGGGAACGAATTGTAGTCACCGCAGAGAAGAAGCCCAATGTGGCCACCGACATCCAGACGAATTTTGCTGACTTCGCGTACCACAGCGACTGTTTGAAGCAATCGAATCAAATGTGCGTCCTCACGATAGAAGAGATGGGTGTTGGAGAGAACCAGGTGTTTCGTAGGGTTTCGAGATGACCGCAGGAGAAAAACTTGAGCCACCGACGGGATCTTGTCAAAGCCTTTCGCGATTTCGGGGAACTCTGCGAGCAACGCCTTGATAGTTGGATCCGGGGAATGCTTGATGGTCATGCCTAGGTCCACCGTGTGCTCGTCAACCACGTCAAAGGCATCATTGCGAATGAAGACCGCGCATCCTTCGTGTGTTGTTCCCGTCTTCCCGGAGTAGAACGTGTGAAAGCCGATAGGCTTCATCATCGGTGCGAAGAACGAGTTGTACGTGGCTTCACCCATTTCTTGAAGACAGATAATGTCTGCATTGCACTCTTCAATCTCTTGGAACACGAGTTGCATGCGATACATTTCGTTCATGATTGTCGCACTGGCGTATGGGAACAGATTTTGCTGTGCGTGATCCGTTGTCGTGTACCCGTCGAACAATATGTTGTAGCTCATCACTCGAAAAGCAGTCAACCCTTCCTCATCATTATCGTAGGCGCGTGTCCTCCCCAAATGCTGTCGCTTCTGGAATACCTCCCGATTCGGTCCGCGGACAACTGGAGTTGTGACAACCTCTGTTTTGCTTTCATCTGCATATACCGAGTGCATCGATGGCGCGTGGCACTCTATGCGGAATCTGCAGTCGACATCATCGTTCGAAGGGACATGCCGCCGAGTCTCGCCACACGGAAGTTCTTGACCATCTGCGGCAATCCGGAACCATTTCCAAGAGCATTCATCTGGATGGCAAAACTCCGTTTCTGGGATCGGCACAACAGGAATCCCAGCGAGTACGGGTTCCAGCACACTCAACTTCAACACCAGAGGCTGGTTACGCAGCACGACGTAACTTGCACCACCAATCTCGATCCGTGCAGTTTGCATTAGCACGTCGCCAATCGCCAAGTTTTTTGAGAGAAACTCGAGTCCGTCGGCATTGAAAAAGCGCACGCTCACTTTGGTCTGTGCGCACTCGTGCGGAGTCGTGATCGTCAGCGATTGCATCGAGTCGCTGGCGTTAGTCACTGGTGTATCCTGGTGCTTGCTGTTCCTCTTCTTGTTGTTCTTGCCTCGCACTTTCTTGCTCTTCACGTGACCCATCGCGTTTGTATTGCAGCCACCCAGCGCGTCATTGGCATCCTTGCCATCCCCTGCAGCGGCAGCAGCCGTCGCAAGGATCTGCAATCGGTACTTGAGCTTGTCCCACTTCTCAGACACGGGGCGGAAGAAAGTCTTGCGGTCGTTCTGGATGCGCAGCTGCAGCCGCAGGTGGTCGTCGCCCTCGATGTAGCGCACGTGCGCCACGTGGTGCTGGTCGAGCGCGTCGGTCGCACTGCTCTGCTGCCCTGCGGCGTCGAGACGAGACGCAGCACTGTCGCAGTCGATGTCCATGGGCGTCGCCGCCATTGCCAATTCCGCAATCTGCGTGTGGGGTTGCACTTTCCAGGCCTGTGAAATTTGTCCCGAATGCAATTTTTGAAGAGGGAAAATGTATTTCATTTGTCGAAATTATTTTTGACCAATGAGGCAGAAGAAGAGTCCACTCACTCATCAAACAAGAGAGAAATGCCGAAAAAAGAGAATGTTTGATTTCTTGCATCGAGGTTGTGTTCGAACACCTTGAGTCACGATTGCCCAGCACTGCACGCGGACGGTGTAGTTGCGAAGCAAGATAAAGTGCCTGTGTACACTACACGTTTTGTGTTCGCGTCATCTAGAAGTGAACCGCAGCACGACCGTGACTGTGGTAATCACAGCGTGGTTGCCAGTGTATCCAGTGGTGGAGCGACAATCACTGGCGCAGTGAAGGTCTCTGGTGGCTCCCAGAAATGGAGAGTGGCGGTTTGCGGATCTTTCTCTCTGTCTGTGAACGTCTCCCGGGATCGGGAGTCTGAACGAGACTTTTGGTGTGAGTATTTGTTTGCCTCTCGGGCCCACAAACGAACATCCTCACGTTGCCACGATCGAGCTTCTTGCCGACTTCTTGCGACGCGATCGCGGTGACTACGCAATTCACTCGCTGCCATCGCCTCTCGCGCATTGCGATGGGCCTGATTGTTAATTGCACGAAGCTGAGTGCGCTGAGTATCGCTCATTGTCTGTCTTGATCAGTTGTAGGCTCTCGTTTCCTCTTAGTAGTGCCACCAGAGCAAGTCCACGCGTTGTGGCCAACTTGCTCGCACACTCTGCATTTGCCCATATCAACTGGACACACTGAAATTCTCGACTGACAAACCATTCTTGATGTCGGTTGAGTTGGCTGCAAGATAGAGAATGACACAAAGTGACTTCGCAACCAAAGTCGCCAACGGTAGCGAGCTTTTGAGTCCCACTTTTTCACTTGCTTCGCCCCTCATACGACAAGCTGCGAGCGTGGTCCACTGCTGAGAGTTCAGTATGTCTATGTCAATGTCAACTTTGGACGGTTTCCTGTGCCGAGGTTAAGCATGCGCAGATCCATCGCATTCTGAACCAGGTCTGCATCCGCGCGGTAGAATAGGTGCATGTTGGGGGGGGGGCACGAGGTGCTTCGTTGTGTCATGCACCCAGTGCAGCAACAGCAGCTGGCCCACCGACGGGATCTTGTCGAATAATTTCGCGACCTCCGGGACTCGCACAGCAGTGCTCAGATCGTCGGGTCGGGAGAGTGGTTGATCGTCATGCCCAGGTCCACCACGATATCGAACGCGTCAGTATGCACGAACACAGCGCGGTCCTCGTGTGTGCTCCCCGCCTTGCGGAAGCCGAGCGGCTGCAGCATCGGTGCGAAGAACAAGGTGAACGCAACTTCGCCCATTTCCTGTAGGTAGCTGACATCGGCGTCGCACGTGATGATCTCCGTCTTGCTGCCGCTTGCGTACGCCAAGACACAATAACACTGAATGGGTAGCGCGTGACACTCAACGTGGAATCTGCTGACAAGCCCGTCGGTGCTGAAGAAGTGCACACTCACTTTTGTCAGCGCACGGCCATTCTGAGTCTGCGCTGTCGTCAGCGATTGCGTCAGGTCGGTCGTGTCGTTTGCCGAGTTGCTTCCGTTCACTGCCGTGAGGCTTGTGTTGCGACGGCGGCCTATCCTTCTTCCTGTCCCTTCCTCGCGATTTTAGAGTAGCGTCGCAGTGAACGGCACGTTCCAACCCGTCTATTTGGTCGCCGAGATCTCGCGCTCGACCTCAATCTTCTGCTTGTTCACAGCATTTGACACCCAGAGTACCGCCTCTCGCGCTATCAGAACCGCCAAAGCTCCTCACTGCGCTACTCACACAAGCCAGCCGCTTCCGCAGCGCATGGTCACGACAATGTTCCATCAGCGCAGAGAAGCTGCCACGGCTCATCGCTGCCAGGAGAGTCATTTATGTACATTTCAAGCCAACAAAGTTAATTTTTCACTTCGATAAAGTACGATAGTGTTACCGTACGTATTCTTTCAAGTACGAGTTGTTTTCCCCGCTTCACCCAATCATTCATCTCGATCGAGTCTATTTTAGGCAATCACATTTTCGTGACGTACAAACGGACAATTAAAGAGCCCTCAAAATTAGTTTTTCGGGAATAAAAGTTGTTGAGACACGCTGCCACAGCATTGATGGCACCACTCCCAATTGAAGACTGTCCCGAATTTGAAGCCCGCGGATGGACCGATTTTCACAACCCTAGGCTCCCAAAGGTTTTCCCTGGGGAACGGTGATTGGTAGAAACATGGATTATCCAATCAGCTATTTTAGAAGAAGAAAATAGCTGATTGGCTGAGTGCCGTTTGTCCAAATATGTATGCAAATTTGATCCAAACAGTATGCAAATTTGGACAAACGGCTTTCGGCCAATCATAGCGGCAGATTCACTCTGTTTCACCCAATCACAAAGCCAGGACGCGGAAATGTCCCGTTTCTGTATTGAAAACAGTCAGATCCGCTTCTAGTGGCACCGTTTGTAAGAGCATTCCCGTCTAAGAGAGTGAAACACCAAACTTCGCGATGCATGCACGCATCAATACCCAAACGCGAAAGAAGAGAGTAAATTGGACAAGAATCATGGCGTACGTGCTCTCTGTATATCTCGCTGTCTCGACCTCTATGCGCTATCATTATGCGCGATGCACTCACAATGCCTCTTTGCTGCAGTGGAGTGTGCACGATCGTGCTGGACGGTGCAAACGTCGCGTGTCAGAAAGACGGCACGCCGTCGATGGCGAAGCTCGCCGCCGCGATTTCGTTCTTCCGGTCGATTGAGAAGCAGAACAGCGGCGGATGCGCTGTGAAATGCATCGCGTTTGCGCCAAACTTCTGGCTCAACGCGAAGTTCAGCTCTACGAAGGAGAATGGGACGCTTGAGGGCGACAACCTGGCCCTTCTCGGGGCGCTGGTTGAGAAAGACCACGTGATCCTCACGCCGTCGCAGGTCACCCAGTTGATTATCTGTGTGTATGGAGTACCCAAAGACTGAGAGATGTGTGTATGTCTTAATATCGCAGGCGCATGACGATTTCTATGTGATCGACTACGCGGTCAAATACGACGGGTTCATTGTCACCAACGACATGTTCCGCGACCATATTTCCAACAAGGTAAGTGCGGTTGCTGTGCAATTTTCATCACCTGCTAGAGTGGTTGGAATTCTAATGTTGGTTGCCATACTGCAGCGTATTTTCCACGGCATGAAGCTCACATCCACTTGGGTGAAATCCCACTGCATTGATTTCACGTTTGTCGGACGAGAGTTCCTCCCAAACCCGCGAGCAATGGAGCGCGTGCACAGCTACACTCCGAGTGCCTCAAGTGCGATATCATCAGCAGTAACAACAGCCACCTCTGTCGCCGTGGTCGCTCCTAAACAAGCGCTTACAAAGCAAGTATCCAACAGCAGTCTGACAAAGCCTACGACAACCAGTAGTAATGCAGTTATGTCTGATGAAGACTCTGCAGATGAGGACGAGATGTCGGTGGACCAGCGCACGAGACTAAAAAAGAACATCGATCTGTCGGAAGTCACGTACTACAAGGTGCCGCGGCATTTGCTCCCGTATTTGCATGGTGAGGGTGGCGAGACGATGGTTCGATTCCAGGAGTACACGGGAACGTACATTGTGCTTCCCTCTCACGCGTCCATCGGAGCCTCGCAGTCACGCCCAGTTCCTGATCACGCGAACCTGTCAATCTATGGGTACGTTCGGTTAGTTTATTCTGCTGGGAATTTTGCGGTTGGTAACACTGGATCTATCTTACTGTGTACAGCGGAGAAAGCAATCGCGCGCATGCAGTCAGCGTTCTGGACAACTTCATGCTCGAAATGCAACAGCAGTACGCTCAGCAGCAATACCAGCAGCAGATGGAAATGCAAGCCCTCTACAAACAACAACAACAGCAACAGCACTATCACCAGTTCCAGCAGCAGCAGCAGCATTACGCCCAGTATCACAATCAGCCGCACCACATGCATCCGGTAAGTACTTATAACCACAGTACCGTCTCAACCGATGAGCACATGATGGACGTTGATTTCTAAAAGAGGGGTTTTGTAAGCATAGCTGTAGCTGTAGCGTCATCATCATCGTCTCTCTTTTCCATTAGGATCGCAGGAAGAGTCAGAAGAGCATCTAAGTTATTATTTCCATCTCTTCTTGTACTCCTCATTCTCGACAACGCCAAACTTCTTGTCGTCCTGTGTGTGTTTGAGAGCATGACACAAGAGAAAATGTGAGTGTGAGTGTCACGATATCACCATAGTCGCAAAGAAAACAAGGTATGTGGACACTTACTCGTCGCTCTTCTTTCCATCCTTGTGCGTCGACTTCTTTTCGTCGCTTCCCGTCTTTCACAAATCCGCGCCAGTTGCCCACGCGATGCTCGCGGCGATCTTGTTCTGCCCACGAGCGCTCTCGTTTAAACATGTCCGACACCTGGACAACAACACAAATCTCGTTAATCCATGGCCAACATGGTCCGAACCATTAAACAAACAGGGAAGCATGGAGGACGCACATCTTGCTGTTCTTTCTCTTGCTGCTCTGCCTCGCGTTTGCGTTGCGCAGCCTCGCGCTTCTCAATGTTGATGCGGCGGTTCTCGATCTCCGCGAAAGCGCGCAGCACTTCCTTGTCGGTCTCCTCCTGCAAGTCGCCCAGTTCGCTCTCTTTCGCGCCTTTCTTCACTCGCAGCCGGCGGTCCTTGAGAACTTTCTCTTTGCCGTTCTCAATCACCCGAATGCACACTTTCTGCCGATCTTCTTGCAGGATCAGGTTGTACGCCTTGGTCACCTCTGGGAACGTTTAAAGTACAATCTGTTTAGTATGTGTGTGTATATAGAGAACACGAGGCAACCAACGCGATTGTATGAGAGACCACCATACCTTCAAACGCTTCACGAGCTTTCGGATGGCGGAATTTGTCGGGGTGCACCAGTGTTGAGATCTACGTAGATGAGCATCACACACACACACACAGCAACAAATTAAATACCCCATCAACATGTACCCAATTGCACCATGCAGCACACGCACCTTGCGATAGTGCTGCTTCATGTCTTCCTCAGTCGCATCTGTGTCGAGCATCAGCACGCGGTACGGATTCAAGTTGATCCACTTGAAATGCGGCTGCAGCAAGCGCGCCAATTGACCCTCTGAGTCGCCAAACACCACCGGCGGCTTCTCCTTCTTTGCCTCGTCCTCCTCTGGCTTCTTAACACAGTTCGTGCTCTCTTCAAGCTCCTGCACTTCCGACATGAACTCTGCTAGCAGCGAGTCCTCGTCCTTCTCCACTGGCGGTCCTGCGGTGGCGACTGCTGCTTTCGCCTCGGCGTCGACCTTTTCCTTCGCTTGGCGCTGGTCTTCCTCCTGCTTTCTCGCCAGCTCTTCCGCCTCTTCCTTCAGTCGCTCTTTCTCTTTCGCTTGCTCACGGAGTCGTTGGGAGTGCGCTTGGCCGGCATTGTACGCCTCTTCAGCCGCCTGCAGCAGGGACGCGTTGTCCGGGTCCAGCTTCAGCCCCTGGTTGTACGTCACCCGCGCCGCATCAAAGCGCAGCAGCGCGTGTTCCGCAGCACCTTTGCGCGAGTACCCTTTCCACCATTCGGGCTTGAGCTCGATGCACCTCTCGGCGTCCTTGAGCGCCTTGCCGCGCGCGTCGCCCATGGCGAGAAACGCGGCCGAGCGGTTGCTGTAGTACACGGCGTTGTCCGGGTCGAGCTCGATCGCGCGCGAGTACATCTCCACGGCGTCCGCGAACTTCTTTTCCGCCAGCAGCTTGTTGCCCTCGACCTTGAATGCGTCGGCCTGCGCCGCGTACTCGACCGCCACTGCGTCGTCGCTCATGCTCTCGGTTGATTCACTTACGGTGCTCGTGTTTGGTCACAAATTGCTTTTTGTGCATGAAATGCCCCAAAGCATTTTTTCAACGCCTTTTATATCAGGTATAAAATAACAAACAGGTTTTTGAAATCTCTACTTTGATAAAAATATGTGTAAGAGGTTTTATGTTTATTAAAAAGGTAAATATGAAGTATCCAGCCTACCAAACAGAATATATATTCCTCAACAAGGTTGGGTACCTGCTCCCATTTGAAGACACGCAAGTCAAGACGCATCGCGAAAAAGCATGTTCAGCAGTGGCGCGTGCAGCTTCAGCATCGGCAGCAAAGTGAGTGGGCGACGGCAGTCTCTATAACCATTGGTGTTGCGTCCCCTTCGCACTGACTTAGCGCCTACGTGGTTCATTTGTGCTTCTGTGCTCAGGTACGATGCCTGGAGGCGCTGCTCGGAGATAAGGAGAACGCGCGCTTCCTCGTTGGCACCACGTCGCTCCAGCAGCCAAACCAGGTGCGTAGCTCTATAGCTGCCTCAACAGTTACGACAGCAGTCCCTCACATGGCGTCGACATCTTCCTTCAATATGGCGCGCTAGATCCACGTGCTGGATTACGACAGCGCAGGGAATGAGGTGTCTATCAAACAGATCTACGCCCACCCCGCGCAGGTTCTGGATCTCGCGCCGAGTCCATTTGGGAAAGATCTCGTCGTCACATGCGGCAAACCAGTAGGCCAGCCAGTGACTGCGACGCTGTGGAAGATGGAGGATCTTGATGGCGAAGAGGACGCGGGAGGCGAGAGGACTCCAAAGCCGTTGGTGGCCCTCGCGGAGTTCCCGCAGCAGAAGCTACCCGTCTCCAAGTAAGCTATGCGTGTTTGGATGTGTGTGACGCATTATGCGTTCATCTTTCTCATGGTCTCTCATTTATTTACCAGTGTCGCGTGGAACACTGGCGAAGAGAACGCAAGCGCGGCGCTGGCGTCAGCCCACGGCACGGCGCTTCGAACGTGGAGTCTGGACAACAACGAGCTGGCCATGCAGGACAAGCTAGAGCTGGACCTGTCGCTGGCGTTGGGCTCCTCTGTAGGGGCGCTGCGGTGGGACCCGCACCATACCAACTACATCTCGTACACGCTCGGCAGCTCCATCCAGACGTGGGACATCCGCTCGAAGAGTGTGGCGTTTTCAATTGAAGACGCGCACATGCAGACTGCGCTGGACATCGACTACAACCCGAACAAGCCGTTCTGCCTCGTCAGCGGCGGAGACGACGGCAAGATGAAGTTCTGGGACCTACGACACGCGCGCAAGCCGCTGCTCACGCTCTCGGCGCACACGCACTGGGTCTGGAACGTGCGCTATAACCGGTTCCACGACCAGCTCGTGCTCTCGTCGAGCTCGGACAGCACGCTGGCGCTGTGGCGGGTCTCGTCGATCTCATCGGCGCCGATCGTCGAACTCGACGAGCAGGACTTCATGAGCGAGTCGGCCTCGGGTGCCGACGTCGTCGACACGAAGATCAAGACCTACGAGGAGCACGAGGACTCGGTGTACGCGGTGGCGTGGGGGGCGAGCGACTCGTGGATCTTTGGCTCCGTGTCCTACGACGGCCGCTTCTGCATGAACCAGGTCCCGTCGACCGAAAAGTACAAGATCCTGTTGTAAATCTGTGGTGACAACCAGCGAACAAGAGTGAGGCGCCAAGTGTAAGTTGTCTTTGTGAAAATGGACTTGGACGAGCCGCAGGCTGCTGAGAGAGGACTTCTCTCTCTCAGCAGCGTGGAGCTCGTCGTTGCTTCGGTCCTTCTCTCGCGTTGTTTGTTAATATCGGTTTGTTCCCACAGGCATCTTGGGATGGCTTTCCTTATTCTGGTATCCTACAAAAAAAAGAACCTACTGCGCGAGCTCCTTATACTCGGTCGCTGGCGAAACTGGCGTGAGCGGGACGGCGCCAGCATTTTGCTCTTCCTGGGCGATCTGGTCGAGTTGGTCCTTGCGCGTGCTCAGAGCGATGACCACGAAGCCGCCGAGCACCAATACGGACGAGATGACGGTCACGTAGCTTGGCGAGAGGCCGTGGACGATCCAGTCCGAGAGGATAGCCATTGGCACGGTCAGCGAGAGACCGACAGTGGCCACCGTCGTCGACGTGTACAGAATCGCGACCGCCCACAAATAGTCGGCGAGTACGTTGTTCAAAAGCCCCTGCACGAAGAGCAGACCGATGATCTTCCAGGTCAGGTTGTGCAGCGACTCAACGCCCGTAGCGTCAAAGACCACGACAAAGAGCGCGAGGCCAATGAAACTGAAGCTGCCGAGGAAGCCGAAGAAGAGCGAGACACTGATGCCCGAGTTGTCCGGGATGAACTTGCGGATTGCGGTCGTGTACACGCCGTACATGATGGCGCCGATGAGCGCCACGAGGTCGCCCCAGAGGTGGTCGTTGTCGCCCGAGCTCGAGTCGTTCGCGAGCGTCGAGATGTTGCCCGACATACAGAGCACGACGCCGAGCAGCTTCATCCACGAGAAGCGCTCCTTGAGCACCCAGACGCCGAAGATGAGCGTGAACACGGTCGACGTGGCGCTGAGGATCGTGCTGCTGGTCACGCTCGTCAGGTTGAGACTCTCGTTGTACGTGAAGTTGGCGAGGAACCAGAGCGGCGCGACGATGGCACCGGCAATCGCAGTCTGCTTGAGCATCGGCTTGGAGTGCGCCGACACGATGACAGGTGCGTGCTCGTCCTTGAGCTGCTGCGGCAGCTCGGAGGAGGAGGCTTGCTTAGCTCCCTGCAGCTTTGGCCACAGCACCTTGGTGACGTAGTAGATCGGCAGGTTCACGGAGAAGAGCGACATGCCGAACGCGGTCAGGAAGAACGGCGCTTCGAACGACAGGTCATCGAAAATGTACTGGATGAGCACGCTCGAGAACGTCCAGATGATGGCGACGATGCCCAGGAAGATGCAGCCGACGACCCACTGGAAGACCGAGCCCTTCGTGTTCTTTGCAGATGTGAACGCCGACGACGAAGCTCCGGCGGCAGCTTTCTCAGCCGTGATGGAGATCGAGTGGCGAGACGCCGCCGACGTGCGGTGCACGATTGGGCTGGGGACGGACGTGGCCATGGCGACTTGAGACTCGTTGACTTGGGGCTCCACACGCGTTTTCTCGAATGAGCTCGTGGCAGCGGAGCTCTTCGTTGCGGTCCACACGCGAGGCAGGCAAGTGTCGACGGAGACAGATGGGAGAGAGAGGGTGGGGACCGAAGGAGGAGGTGGGTGGTCTCAAGGCCGATGCAACAAGTCGCTTTTCGTGGGCGATCGGATGGATGATCTTTCCCCATCCGGTCAACCTGTTCCTCATGGGAGACTGAGAAAGGCCGTTGAAGGCGTGTCACCCTTGATTTACAGTTTCCTCTCGGATAAACCGCATGAAAATGTGTGTACCAATGCGTATTTATAAAATCATTGAAGGGTATTTAGCTTAAAAATGTGAAAGAAGACATGCGTATTTTATAGTAGTTGCTGATTTAAAGAAATACAGCTGATACCGTCTGCCCACCAATAATGACGAGTGATAAGCGACTTGGCACAAACGTGATGGAAAACGTTTGGTGATCTTTGATCGCTGAACTTCGTTTCCTCACAAGCTTTCACACATCCAACAGCAACAACACACAGCAAACAATAATGCATACGAAGTGACCTTATTCATACAGAAGAAGCTGCCAAAATCCCTCCATTTTCATCATCTGCTTCTGTTATAAAAGACAACCTATCATGGAAAACCTTTATCCACTGAACGCGTGAGCGAAGAGCATCTCCTCAGCCCCTTGTGACAGAGCGCGGCTGGCTTTGTTAACTGCCTGCTGACGGTGAAGTGCTCCGATGTACGAATCAAAGCCGATCTTTGAAAACGGAGCCAATCCCATTGCGGCACGAGATCTCCCGCAGCGACATGGGCAGCAGCCATTGGCGGGTGCGGTGCCGAGATGATGGCTCCAGTCGTCCTCTCTACGAGCGGGAAAACTCGGCGTCACCACGGGAGACTCAACCAGTCAGCGAGCTGAGCCCCGATCCTGCTCGCCCTATCCTGTGAACAAGAAAGAGCATCTCGCGCGTGACACTTGACACTTTCGTCGTCTCTCGCCAAGAAAAGAACCGTGCCAAGAGCTCAAAATGATTGGCAAGGTAGGGTTATTATTACCTCTTTATTTTAGTTTTATTTATAAAACCCATAAAAATAAATGTTACTAGCACTATTAACCCTTTAGTATAAACTTTCGAGCGTTAGGTATTATAAGAGGCGATGTTGACTGAACGTTATTTTGATGGTCACCACTTACAGCTGGGGAACTGCGTGAGATGGCGATACACGAGCTCACAGTGGGCTCCCGCATAAACCCCCATCCGTTTTCTTGCGAATATAAAGGAACCACGCAGACTTAACACACAATTATGACTTCACATGCCAGTCCCGGCTCCCACTGGAGCGTGTGAGACTTGTTCGAGCGGCGCACCTCATGACGCTACACTGGACGCGTGGACATTATTCAGTAGAGCATAGGGAACCATCCCCATCTGGCTCAGTCCCTCCCAAATTAATCGCATGCTTGTTTGATCACTTCAAGGCTGGTATCACGTCAGCCACCGCCATCTCTCTCATGCATACACGCAATTGGGTTTCTTGTGGTCATAATACTGAAAAGGGGTCATGGTTTCTGATGTTGTATTTGCACATGAACAGCCAAGGAACAACCTAGAAAGTTCGGGGCGACCAAGGGAGAGAACGCGAGAGTCCTAGGTACCGTGTTTCTCCTATCACGAGTTCTCAGCAAAGCAATTTTGCTGCTGTTGCTAGAACTGCAGCTATCGTGTCTTCTTTTTCTCCTAGATGGCATCCTCCGATATTGTTTCTTCTAACAAAGCTAACGCATCTCAACTCACCCTCGCATCAGACTGTTCGCTTCATTGCGAAGCCAGTCAAGCTCCTCCATGGCTTTCTGGAAGCCAACCATGTCGCCCTTGCCCACACAGTCCGCCACTCGCTGCGCTGCGCTTGCCAGACGCTCTTCAAGCGACGATGCATTGCCGCTTTCTCCCCCAGACTCGCTTCCATTCAAGACCTTGCGCGAACCAGATGTCGCTGTCGTCGTTGGACTCAGCTTTGGTGGAGGACCGCTGATCGAGTTGCTTCGCACAATGCCAGCACCTGGGGTCAGGGTCTTTGTCAGTGTAGCTTTTGGCGTGTTGCGTGGTGGGGTTGCAGACATCACGGCGAAGCCTGGAGGCGGCTGCGACGTGGTCACCGACGATGGTCGATCGCCCATCTTGGACGAGAATATTCTCGCCGCATTGCTCGCACCGATGCCCAGCGAGCTCTGGATGATCTCGTCCTTGGCGCGGGTCTTGTCCTCGCTGCTCAGACTTCCTCGTCGCGCGAGCTCCGCCACTTTGCGCAATCGGAAGCCGTTCGGACTCATGATCGGGAGGCCCTTTGAGGAAGATGTCGTGGACGATGCGTCTTCGTCGTCCGTGAGTGGCGGGGGAGGTGGCGGCGGGATGGACAAGTTCGAGAGCCCGCTCAAATTGTCCCGCCCAGCGCGGCCGGCGCCAGTCGCGTGGTAGAACGAGACAAAGTTGCCCGCGATCTCGCTTGGGTCGTCGTACCCGCCCGTGATCTGGACGATTTCGTCGTCGTCGTAGCCCTGCGAGCTCGAGCCATTGTCGGATGATGACGAGC
The DNA here is from genome assembly GCA_023334195.1 of Globisporangium emineosum. Lineage (NCBI taxonomy): Eukaryota > Oomycota > Peronosporomycetes > Pythiales > Pythiaceae > Globisporangium > Globisporangium emineosum. The sequence goes on from JAASGK010000060.1 coordinate 34,458, forward strand.
TGGCGTCCGAGACAGTGTCAGCGTTCGCCATGACCGAGAAATTGTCCTGGAGGTCGGCTCGGCTCTCGTCAATGCCGGGCATCGCACCGACGCCGCCGCTCGTACCGTAGTTTGGGAATCCTGGGATCACTTCGCCCTCCGAGACAAAGTTGCCCGAGAGATCGCGCGCCAGCTCGAGACGGCTTTTGCTGCGTCGACGGAATTTGAAAAACTCGGCAGCGTTGCCAAAGCTGCCTCGTCGCGCGCCAGCAGTCAGGGTCTGTCCCAACGGTGCTGACGGTGGCGGACCAGGCTGAACCATGGATGAAGACGCGCTTCCGCCTGTGCCGCTGCGCTGGCGTCCCATTTGAAGACTCATCGCGCTCAGCTGCGCGGCAGCCTCGGCGGCGTTCGAGCGACTCGAGAACTTGGAAGACGACGCAAACATGTTGGAGCTCTCCGGTTCGGACGCATTCTTCGAGCTGCCCCCTGGAGAGACCAGCTGCTTCCGGTTCGTCGCTGTCTGTGGGGTGTTGAGCACCGCCTCCGCGACCTGCCACGGCACCGTCATCGACGGTCGACGAGAGAGTCCCGGAGGAGGCGCGATCACCGCGTTCTGGTCCAGCGCAGCGTTCTCTTCCTTCGACGCGATGTTGTAATACGATGTCTGCTGGTTGTAGAACGAGGCCTGTTGTGAGTAGACAGAGTTTAGTGTTTAGTGTCAGAGTCCTTGAGGCGTACACGAATATCTTGCGAGCAATGAAATACGCACCGAGCCACTGCTGTCGTATTTCTTGGCTTTCGTTGGCGGGGGCGACCAGGAAGGCAGCGAGTTCGCCACAAACCCGCCGTTCTCGTCCATCGGAGGCGGGGGCGGGAACGAGTCGTCCGGGAATTGCAGCGAGTGGTGCGTAGGCTGTGAACACATACAAGATGTGGATTAGTATCACGCAAATTGGTATCAAGACATTGTTCAACAGCGACACATTTGGTACCTCATCGTAGGTATATCTGCTGTCTCCGTCCAGATCCAAAGACGGTCGAACGTACGAATCCGCTTCCTATTAAGCATAAAAATTCATATCATGAGCCAAATTCAAACCAAAGAAAGCCTCATACACATACATACAACACGCCGCCATACCTGAGACGAATTCGAGCCGTCGCCGTTGTCGAACGACAAGTAGTCGTCGATGGTCTGCCCTCCGCTATAGGAGTAGCGCAGCTGCGTGGCTTCGCTGGGGGTCTCCACGGTCTTGGTCAGCTGGGAGCTTCGCGAGCGGCTGCGGTTACCGCGCACTTCAGGCGCGAGGTTCAAAGTGCTCGGGTTCCCACGCGTCGCCGCGGGTCCGCGCTTGGGCGTCGAGCTCGGCGTCAGCGAGTTGCGCAAACTGTCGCGGTAGTGGGATTTCGCCACGTTCGTGAGCACGGCCTTGCTCACGAGACCCGTGATCTCGCTCTGGTGCATCGGCACGCTCTGCGACGCGAGACGCAGCGTCGTGAGCTGCTTGAGCTCCTGCACTGTCATCCCTGTCTTTGGCGCCACGGGCGCTACGGATCCGGCGTTTACCACCGACATGTTGATCGTCGGAGTCGACGGGCGGCTGTTCATGTGGGGCTCCTGGAGGGCAGGGGGCACAGATGCCTTGGGCGTGACTGGGAGCGCTGCAGATGACGAACCTTGCTGCATTCGCTTCTGCGTGAGGCGTTTCAAGTCCTGCAGCACCATGGGATTAATTAATGAAGGTATTGTGTTAGCTCCCACACACACTGTATCTAAAAGATCTCCCTCCACCCACTCACCTCGACGGTCATGCCGCTCTTGATGCCCATTTTAGCGGACACGGGCGACTTTTGCTGCCCGCCGCGCGCCGGTCCTGCTCTGTCGCGCGTGTACCGATTGGACGTCGCTTGAAGGGCTCCCGCCATCTTGGCCTGCTGTTGCTGCTTGTAGAGCTGCTGCTGCTGCTGGAACTGGTACTGGTACGGACTCTGCTGCTGCTGGAGCTGTTGCTGTTGCTGATACGCCTGGAACTGTGGGTTCTGCGCGGCGTTGGCGGTGTTCTGCAGGTAGTTCTGGTGCGAGCGCGCCGCCGTGGCACCCCCTTTCCTCCGATTCACGTCCGCCATGCCGCTGTCGTCGTCCTGCTGCTGTTTGTTGGTCGGTGTAGTTGTCCTTCTCTTCACGACTGCTTCTCCTCACGCCACTCACTCACGCACAGAACAGAAGAAAAAACGAACGACACACGCCACGGACAGACTGACCACTCACGGATAAAGAGATCTACAGCCTACGCGCTTCTCTCTCTCTCTCTCTCTCTCTCTCTCTCTCTGTATTCGCCTCACTCGTTCGCCTCTGCCTGTTGGCGCGTGCTGCTGGTTGGCGTGTTGCTTGCGTGGAGCTCTTTGGCTTTCGGAGTCGATATCTTGAGCCCCGCAGTCGCCCCAAACAGTAACCCCCTCCCCCTTTTTTCGAGCATTCATCTCCCCTTGATTGGGCAACTATCCTGATATTTCCGATAAAAATTGTGTACGAGGTTGCAGAATAACGAACGCGGCGCCAGCTGTCGTTACACAATCTGGTAATCATCGTAATTAAAGCTCAGTTCGATTACTATTTATGCAATTTAGTGAACATTTTCGTTCATAATAACATTTTTAATAGAATGTAGGTTTAGATTTAAAATTAAAGGAAGGCAGCGCCTCTTCAACGAGGATCAAATATCTTCAGCGGATATGAGACCATGTGACCATGATGCTCATGAGCATTGGTGAATTTGACCAAGTCTCCAGCACAATGGGCAAGACGAGAGCCAAGAGCGGCGGCGCGCCAGCCGAGAAGAAACGCAACGACAAGAGCAACAAGACGGAGGCAGAACCCGCGTGTGCAGCTGCCGCTGCTGCTACGACTCAGCTGCCCACTCAGCACCTGCAGCTCGAGCCGCGCGGAGATGGGATGTACAGTGGGACCTTTCGCTGGCGTGAGTCCAAGCGCTTTCCAGAGCTCCCGGCGGTATTTCCACGCGCGTTGAGCTTCCCAAGTGGCTCTGATGCGACAGGATCATCACCGCTCGCCAAGGGCTGGGAAGGGTATCTTGCTGCGCGAAGCGACTCGAAGACGAACCTCGTGGAGGTGGCGTCACAAGATCCGTCCTGCTTGGATGCACTGAGCTTTCCGATCACCTTAGTGCATGCTGTGCGCTTGCTGTCGCTCTGGAAGGCGGATGATAAGGAGAAGCACATCCTGGCCATCGGTGCGTCGAGCAAAGCCGAGCAGCGCATCTGGCGGATCAGCAACTACTGGAGCGAGCTCGCGCATTTCTTCCCAGAGACCAAGATCAGTCTCTGGTTCATCGGTCCTGAAGTGCAAGAGGACACACAGGAAACGAAACACCAGTTGCCCTCTAATATGAGTGCTCGCCACTTTCGAGGCGCATTTGGAGCTTTCCAGGACTCGCATGCCTCACACGACTGCACACCTGAGAACGCGATCATCATCGGCTTCAACACTGGCTTTGGCAACTTTGTCGACTCGGACTACTACGGCTTGCTCTTCAGCTGGCTCCCAGACTTGCACAAGATCGCAGACTCCAAGATCCCTGCGATCTTCACGTGCGCCAACGACTACGCCGACATGAACGGCGAGTTTGCGGTCCAGTCTCGTGTCGTTGGCGCGAACATGCTGCTGCTCCCACAGCAGAACCCGTTCAGCTGCGCCTCGCATCTTCACGAAGAAGGGCAGCGAGACACCGCGTGGTCGCGCGGGAACAGCTTCCTGTACGCTATCCAAGGACACGACCCCTCTCGGCGAGTGCAACTAGCTTCAGGAGACACTGCGTCGCTGCGAAAGAGATTGGGCGCCGAGCTCGACCTTCACTTGCAGGACTCGCTCGGTCGGCACTTCTTCAGAGGTATGGTGCTCTCGAAAGAGCAAGCGTCGAGGTGCAAGGCGATCACGGAAGGTGGGGTCTCCAAGTCTCCTCCGCCAACAAGCTCGACGAGTGCGAATCCCGATCTCTCGGGACTGGAGAAGCCTCAGATCCAGTTGGTTCAGGGCAACTCCAGCTCGGAGGTCGTCGTTCTGGTCCACATCCCCAAGGTGCTCCAGCCGTCGGAGCGGATCGCGATCGACCTCTCGGAGTCGACGCTCAGCGTGTTTGTGCCGGGCAAGTACTTTTTGAGAGAGAAGCTCCCGTTCGTGGTGCCCAATGGCAGCGCCGCGAGCATCCGCGCAGAGCTCACGCTGCCAGTGCTGCGAGTCGCATTCGCACGAATGTAAATGAATTCAGAGACCACCATCTCCCTTGACTTGATTAAACCCTAAACCTCTTTAAAGTCTTGAGACTAACGATGTGGTCCACATCTTGAACTTTGCCACTTGAGTTAAACTTTGGGAATCTGGGCACGTAACTTGATTAAACTATTGGAGCGCCTAATCCTCTCTAAATTCTATAGATTATAAAGAGGATTATACTATTCAATAGTTTAATCAAGTCAATAATCTATATTACCAAGTTCCAGGATGTGGACCACTTTACGGAAAGATGCAAAGTTCGCTTGCCGGCAAAAGGTGTAAAGTGCGCTTATATGTTCAGATTTACCGTGATACATGTACCAGTATGTGCAGCCTTGCTTTGGATAACTTGCAAGCCAAGAAGTCGGAAGAAGAGCACTTCGTTCATCTCGGTCAGCAGCAGGCGACGGCGCTGGGCACACGACACAGCCGCCACCAAGATGTCGCTCAAGTTCCTCAACATGAAGGGGTGGCACCCGTCCAACAAGACGAACCAGAAGCGCATCTGGATCGCGGAGCAGAAGGCCAAGGACCAGGAGCAGAAAGAGAAAGAGGCGGCGGCGGAAGTGCGCAAGAGCGCCGACCTGCAGCGCTTCCAGCAGCTCGCGGCAGCAAAAGGCGACCCGGAGGCTGCGCGACGCATGGAGGTGCAGCAAGTGGGCTTCATGTATGCGCCGCCGCCGGGTCTCGAGAAAGTGGATGGAGCTGCTGAGCGCGATATGACCGAAGGTGCGTTCATTGTATTGCTCTTAAGTACAAGTGCAGCGCATTCGAGTCTGCTCGTCCTGTTGCTGACGAGTGTGTATGTGTACGTGCGTGGCTCTGTGTATGCTGATATGCTGTCGCTGTTGTTAGACGACGCAGTGCGAGAGTTCCGGCGCAAGATGGAGAAGAAGAAGGGCGACTTGGTGGACGACCCGAGGGAATCGCAGCGCAATCTGGAGCGGTATGTCGGTCGCCGTCCCGATGAAAACCTCACGATCAAGGCGCAAGTTGGTACGTTGAGCGGTCTTGCTGTGCTGATGTATCGATGCGTTTGAAGGCCGTATATTAACTCTGGTGAGATTGTCTATGGTAAATTGCGCAGAGCGCTTTCCGTTCCTGAAAGACGCGCCGGTCGAGGGCGAATACACAGACTCAGTGAAGGTGAATTTCAAACCCATGGGCGTTCAGTTGCGCAACGTACGGTGCATGCGGTGCAGTGAGTGGGGCCATCAGTCGGGCGACCGCGAGTGTCCGCTGAAAGACTTCAACCCGCACGGTAAATACGAATGCTTTTTGGTCATTGCGGTCATCGACACGTTAGAAACGTGCTAATTGTTGGACTACTGTTTGTTCTGGTGTCCTGATTATTAGATGCAGCACGTCAGGCGATCGAAGATCCGATGGCCTATATGAACAAACTGAGCCAGACGAAGCAGGAGCTCGTGCTTCGGAAAGGGTCGCTCCCGCTCGAAATGGTTTGTTGTTTTAGGACACTTTCCTCAACTTGCCGTGTGGTTATTATGTGGTGATGACTTATAAGAGGTTTGTATCTATCTGCTGGTGGTGTTGCTGTAGCAAGAGGAAGCTGGAAAGGAAGAGTTCGAGATCTTGCTGTCCGACGAAGGTGAGGCGTTGCTTCCTCTCGTGTCCTTCTAGGACAATGCACGTATGTGTGTCCCAAACTAACCTTATTCCTGGCATATGCAGGCGATTCGTCCGACCCTGAGAAGGAGTTCCTGGCAAAACTATCATCGAAGGAGAAAAAACTGCTGCTGAAGAAGCTCAAACGACAGCAATCGCGAGAGAACGGAAGTGATTCGAGTGACGATTCGGATTCCGAGGATCCCAATACCAGCAGCGGCAGAAGGAAGAGCAAGAAGAAACTCAGGAAAGAGGAAAAGAAGAAGAGCAAGAAAACCAAGCACAAGAAAAAGCAGCACAGGGAGGACGCGAGTGAGCGAGTAGGTCGAGACGCATCGGAGACCGATCGAAAGCGGCAGCGTCGCCGTCACAACGAAGATACTACTGAGATTTCCAGTAGTCGAAAGCACGAAATGCGAGAAAGAAGCGACCGATCCGGGTCTCGATCCAGACCCAGAGTGAGGAGGTCTCACTCAAGGTCGCGGCCACGATCTCACTCGAGACGCGAGGACCGATCTCACCATCACCGTCGGCCTCGCCGCGAATGAGCAACGTACATTCCAGCAACTGCCGTACTCAGAAGCATTTTCGCGGAAACCAAAGAACTCCAGGTACATTTTCTATCACGTACCTCCGTGATTTAATTAGTCGAGTCGAGCAACAAAGACGTTGGCTGATCACAAAATGTTGTCTTTCATTGTTGTTAAGCAATGGCGCTGCCTTGATACTTTTTCTTTGTTTGTTTGTTTTGGTGTTTCAGCAGCAGCACTGCATCACAATAACAATGCGACCAAATAACTTATGAAACCAAGCGCGTGTGTGGCAGGAAATCAATCCAGCTCGCCCCTGCTCGAAAAGCGCGTCTTCTTCCTTGGAAAACGTGCTCTTCCTCTTGCTGCTGCAATCCCTCGAAGAACCGCTGTCGAGGTTCTCTCCTACTACAACAAAAATACTCTTCCAGCCATTCTCTTCTCTCTGCAGCAACAATCGATCAGGGCACCGCACCCACTCGCTTGGCGTCGGGGGCAAAATACATACGAAAATGAAGAATGACTTGGAGGCTGCACAAATTCTCCGAATCCACAGACCCGTTCCAAAAAGCAGCTCCAACGTCCCCATTTCATCACGCGTTGTTGAATGGATTCCAGTCGGAGTTCCGCGATCGTGGGGACGACGAGGGCGAGGATGACGGCTGCTGTTGTTGTTGCTGCTGCAGGTCGCTGCTCCCACTGAATGCGTCAAAATTGTCGTCGAACGGATTCGACGAGCGCCGCACGGCCGATGAGCTGTGGGGCGTCTCGCTCAAGTGGACCTGCGACGGCGTCAGCGGCAGTCCGTCCGAGCCAGAGTCCGAGTACTGATAGTCATCCTCTGAGATCTCATCGCCGCCATTAATGTCGCTTTCATTGCTTCGGCGAAGACGATCCACGCCGATGCCAAGTTCTTCTTGTGAACCGTCGCCGTTGCTGGAGAGATTGGCGACATTCGCATTGGCATTGACAACGGCGGTCTCGGTGTTCTTGGCAGCGATGTTGGCATCGTACATGGACCGCCGGATCGCTTCCATGATCATGAGCTCTTCGAGTCGGCTCGCGTCCGCGGGACTCGCGTACATGAGCGCGTCCTCGACGGCGACAGCGGACACGGGCGGCGGCGTCGTGATCGGCCCCACGGCGATGTTGAGCTGCGAGCGCAGGTCATCGCGGAGCTTCTGTCGGTCTTCGACAGACGCGTAGTGCTGCGACACACTGCGCTCTTCGCGGTTTACTGCGGGGATCGTCACGGGCTTCGACAGTTCCGGCGCAGAGCTCTGTAATTCGTACCAATTGATTTTTAACAGTCAAATCGGTTAGACTATGATTCATAAATCGTTCTTATGAATAGAAATGCACGCATAGCGTACTCGCTCCGAGTAAATCGACGAGAGCTCAATTACCGCAGGCGCAGTGTACTTGATGCCGAACGTGTCGCGGTTGCAAAATGGACAACTGCCATTTAGAAAGAAAGACATAACGTCAGCTACTTTAGCGTATGATCAATACGAAAGCGGTATAATATTTTGTCCGTACCAGATCATCTTCTTGGGCGGCTTCATCTGGAGAAAGCACTCGGAGCAAATGGGCTTCTTGCAGCATGTCGACACGTTGAGGTTCCCCGGATAGTACTGAAACCACACACAAACAATTATACAATCAGCGCACAGAGAGAGAGAGAGAACACTATTCGCTATCATCACTGCGCCAACATACACGCACATACCATGAAGCAGATCGGACACTCCTGCGTGAAGCAGCTCTCCTTCGCCTCGCGTCCGGGGAAGCGCGGCGCGATCTTCTTCTCCATGATCAGACGCCGCGCCGCTTTGGGCTCCCACGGGCACGTTGGGTACAGCCTGCAAGTACACATTCATCCAAACCCCACATACATTTACCATAATGAGCCATTCTGTTCATCACTGATACAAAGAGCTCGCTGCACACATGTATCTCTACGCACCCGGTCGGCTTGGTGTACTTCTCGAGCTCGCGCGTGACGGACGAGCGTCTGGAGGACGACGATGTGGACGAGTTGTTGTTGCCCATGGTTCCTCTCTCTCTCTCTCTCTCTCTCTCTCTCAAGCGCTGCTGTAGATGAAGCTGCTGCTGTGGCTGCGGCAGCGTAAGGTGGCGGTGGTGCGGATGCGGGCGATAGAGGCTCGGGAGGTATGGCCGTCGGACAGACAGGAGGCAAGCGAGCGAGCGTCTTCTCTTCTTCTTCTCTCTGTTGCGGTTGCTTTGGCGTCTTCTTTTCTGATCCCCAGAAGAAAAAGCGAATATAAAATGAGATTGCTGATACCTTCGCGACGGTACTTCAGTTTTGCGGAATTTGTATGGAAATTGGAGGTTTTGTAAGACAGTTAGGAAGTAATTTAACGCAATGATGGTGAGACGTGTGAACCAGTTGACTTGCGTTTCTTTTCTGGTCACGGGCGTCCTGTCCATGATTGAGGTAGAGAGAGAAGAGCTCCTGATGTATTCTGTTTAGTAGGACATGCTGCCGCACTCACAACCCGTAATGGGTACACAACTGTTTGCGCCACATCGAAAATATGCTGTTGGAAAGGATTGCTGAACCTGCGACATGGCTTGCGCCGTAATTTACTGAACACGCTCTGCACCTACAACCTCAACTCTCTCGGATTGGTTAAAAACACAAACACAAATTATAGCCAATCATGGGAGCGAGTCAGCTAAGCTGTATCTTTTCATCCAAAATGCCAGTGCAATTGCAGCCATGGCTGCATGTGAGAAGCAGCTCCTGACGTTCGCCGCCATTGTACGCATCTCTCTGTTGCTGCGTGCCGGCTCTGGTCCACACTAGCGCCAACTAATGCGTACTGTATGTGTCTGTGCGCCTGTGTAGACGGACGTGACGGGCGAGAGCGAGCACGAGCGGCTGGAGGAGATCGAAGTGATCTTTGGCGGCTTCGACGAGATCGACCCGCACGCGCTGCGCCAGTGCTGGAACCTGAAGAGCCTCACCTGTAAGCGCTAGTTGCATTGACACGATATGCTGTTGTAACAGAAGGTGTTGTGTAAGCTAGGCTGCTCTGATCAGTACGCTCTGACTGCACAATGTGTTCTGCCTATGAGCAGTGATCAACTGCAGACTGTCGCGCATCGCAGGACTGGATGTCGTTGGTGCGGCGCTGCTGCACTTGAGTCTGAGCGACCAGCAGATCACGAGAATCGAAGGACTCTCTGCGCTCGTGAACCTGCGCAGCCTATGTCTCCAGCAAAACCGGATCGAGAAGATCGAGGGACTGGAAAAGTGCGTTCTTGAGGGCTCTGTGTCGGCTTTATTGCCCTGCTGGTGGATCTCCACCTCTCTCGTATTCACAACATTGACTGTTTGGGTGCATACGTAGCTGCCGCAAGCTCCAGAAGCTCTGGTTGTATGGGAATCGCATCAAGAGCGTCGAGAACCTAGCGTGCTGCTCCGACTTGCGAGAGCTCTGGCTCCAGGTCCGTACTTGTTGATGAAACAACAATGATTGTGCTGGACTACACTGTAGATCCTAGTAGTATCTCACAAAGGTGGGGCTGATTTGATTGACGAATCGACAGGACAACCAGATCCAGATGCTAGACTCGGACGGGAGCGGCGTCTCGACGCTCGTGAACCTCAAGTCGCTGCAAATGGCAAATAACCGGATCCGCAGCATCGATGAGATTCAGGTTTGTGGCGAAATGGCTCTTTAGAAACGAATACCTCACTCACAGAGGCTGATACTAGTAACGTTGCTTGTGTAGCACCTGCGGAAACTGGTTCACCTTCGCGTTCTGTCGTTCTCGGACGAGCACTTTGGCTTGAATCCGATCGTGAACCACCCCGAGTACCGCTCTTTCGCCATCACGACCCTCAAGCACGTACGTATCCTCCAACATGTTCACTATCACGGAGCTGAGTTGCACCTAGTTATTTTGCAGTTATCTTACTGGGCGTTAATGATCAGCTAGGCAGTTTGGACGGACTCACAATTGATCGCTCGGAGCGCACAGGAGCTGAAGACCAATTGCTCGCCCAGGTATGCTGCCATGTTAGCCGCCTTTTAACAAGTCATCAGGGTCCCGTAAACGAACTGATACCATTTCCCACACTGTTAGACCCTGGAGTTCAATGATAAACTTGCGGAACTCACACTCGCGTACGAGAACGAACTGCGCAGCATCAACGGACGCCGAGAGCGCGGTCTCTCAAACGCACAGATGCTCCAGCGAGAGCTCATCGAGGCGCTGAACGAACTGGAGCAGTGTGTGAAGGACGGGCAGCAGCAGATCGAGAGCGAGAAGCTTCGGCAGCAGCAACTGAGAGACCAAAACACGCAGTCGCTCGTGGAAAGTGTTGAGGAGCTCAAAATACGCTTCCATCAGATGATCAACAGGCAGATCGAAAGAGAAACCAGCGCTCTACGCGACGAAGAGCTCAAGTACGAGATCATGGAGCAAGAGGCGGTCGCAGAACAAAAGCTAGCGCTGCGAATCGCAACGCTACAGTGTGATTTCCCCTCCAAGATCGCGTTCCAGAGTCTGCCCGACCATTCCCCAGACCATCGGTACATTGCGTCACATTTCCAGTCGTCACTTGAGAATGGCGATCGATGTGACGCGCAGACCAGTGTCCGCATTCTGCAAACGTATCGCGTCTTCAATCAAGACTTGGTCACAAATTTTGAAGATTCAGCGGCGACAATGATGGACACTTCAGGCTCTGCATTCGCAGGCGAAGGCGCAGAGCTCTACTTGTACCTGGTCGCTACTAACGAGAACGAGGTGATGCAGTATCTTCAGCACGGAGTCTCAAATTTCAATACGACATCGTCACAAGGCGATGACGATGGCGATGGAGACGACAGTATCAGCAGGTGGCTGTTTCTGTTCTCCAACCCATTGCAAGCGCTCGCGTTCTGTCGAGGAACTCCGGGTGAATTCGGTCCAGAGAGCAGCAATGAAGACGACGACAGCGAAATCCGATACAGAGAGCAAGACGACGATGACCGTGAAGATCTGACAAATGAGCCCAGTGAACCCCAGATCGAAAGCTTCCAGTTGCTGCTCTGCCGCGTGCGCATGACGCAGACGATCGAGTTGTTCTACCCCGAGAAGTGCCATTTGACCACCCTCGAGGCTCTCCACGCAGTTGCGACGCCGAAAGGCTCAGTCCTCCAGCCTCCGCCTTCTGCGTTTCTGCAACTGGAGCTTGGCGGATCAGTCATCCGACAATTCGAAGCCCAACCGATGTCTTCAGCAGGTGGACACGCATACTTGGCTCGCAAAGTGATGGTAGGCGGCAACGTGCTGCCTCAGTTTCTGATCCAGTGCTCCAAGCACCTCCAGCCTGTCAGAGTACCAGCGAATGGGACAATTGATGGTGATGATGACCTAAATGACGAGGAACTCGACCGTGAAGTCACTAAACGTACCAGCACCAGCACCAGCAGCGCCGAAGTCCTGGGCAAGTTCCAGCTGGCGCTTGAGCACGAAGTCTCCGAGTACCACACGCGGCTGTATCAGGAAGTCGACCCTGCGCAAGTGCGCTTCCGCACGCAGCTTCTCGACCAGAAGCAGCAGCTGGACGAGCGGCTCAAGACCCAGCGGCGCCAGATCGAGCACGAGAAGAGGCTCCAGGACCAGCTCCTCAAGTCACTGCGGGTCGAGAGGCGGTGACCGTCAGTTGACAACCAGCTTTCCATGGCGACGGTGGTAGCAATTGATGAGTTAGCTTGCGAACCACACACTTCAACTCGAGTCAAAAGATATCACGACCACACGAAGAAGTGATCTCTTCGTTCACATGTTTGTTTACAAAGGCGAAAAAGATACCCGCAGGGATATGTGGGCTGCAACATAAACCTGTTATTTTTAATACCCTTCCGTATCGGAATGATTGAAAGCATCAAATTCGACTACAAATTGAATTATAAAACCTGTAAAAATATATACCCCTTGATAACACTTGAAACTGTTAGAAAGGCGGCCAACTCCCCATCCCACTGACCTCATTTTCCCCCAAAGCCGCATTGTTCCGACCCATAGGACGGCACTAACGAGCGCAAGAGCTCAACTATCTTAATGGCGCGCGAGCAGCTCAACGGACAGCGCGACGGCCCGGCGTCGGGGCCACCCTCGCGGCTGAGCGCGTTCGACAGCAACCCCAGCTTCGTGAGCGAGCGCTCGCCGTTGCTGCGCGCGCTGCGCGAAGGCTCGTCGTCGTTCGAGGGCACGTACATGTCGATGCCGCCGCCGTCATCCATGGAGAGCCGCATGTCGGAGACCGGGCAGTTCCAGCCGATCATCTACGCCGAGAAGGCGCTCGCAGCGCTGCTCACGGGTGTGCTGCTGTACGCGATCTGCTGCATCGTCGGGCTCGCGCTCGTGTCGCTCAACTTTGAAGGCATCTTGGGCGACCGCGTGAACTGGTGGCTCATCTTCCTGCCGTTCTGGCTCGCGAACGCCTGCATCCTGGTCGCACACGTGCAGTCGATCCGCCACGCGAAGCGACTGCGCCAGTGGGCCGAAGTGGACTCGATGTCCAACGAGCCGCTGCTTCCGCTGCTGCGCCGCATCGTGATGATCTACGCGATCAGCTTCCCGCTCACGGTGCTGCTGCTCTGGAGCGAGCTCGCGTTCTGCGCGCGGCTCGAGAACGCGGGCACGAGCTTGTACATCTGCTACGCGCCGATCATGGTCATCCAAGTGGCGTTCGTAATCCGGTATCTGCTCTGCCGGTCCGACAGCACGCTGCCCGTAAGTGGATCTATCATCTGTTCGATATCTTTTGATGGATCCATTATTATTCATATGTTGTCATTAACCAATATGTGCGGCTGTGGTGGTCTCTCTATTACTCGTCTATATGCATATATATATACAGGGCGTATGCTGGATCCTGTGCTTTGTGTTCACGCTGCTGCTCGCGTACCAGACCGACACGCAGCGCAAGTTCCACCAGCCAGAAGTGTACTACCCGCTCTCGTGGTGGACCGTCTTTACGCCGATGTTTGTGTTCCAGGCGCTCATGGCGTGCAGCCTGCTGCTCGTGCTCTACAACGAGTTCGCGGGCATGTACCGTCTCACGCGGTGGCAACTGGGGGCGAGCGTGCTCTACTCGCTGGCGCTTGTCTCGGGCGTGACGGGTGAGCTCATGCTCTTGAAGCATATCGACTACCACTGGGGCACGTTCACGTTTCCCTCGGCACTCATGTTCTTTGGCCTCGTGTGCGCGAGCGTCGGCATGTACATTGTCGGCCGCCACCATGTCGAGGAGCTCATGGCGACCCGCGGCGGCGCCGTGCCCGTGCCGCTCACGCGCACCACGGACGGGTGGATCACGAGCCACGCGATCGTGGAACAGTGGGTATTGTTTGGCGACGTGTACCTGACGCCTGAGGGGCTCAGCGCGCGCAACCAGAAGGCGATCGCCGGCCGGCGCGACAGCTCGGTCGAGTCGTCCGAGGCCACGGGCGGACGGCTCGTGCGCAAGCTCAAGCAGCTCTTTGGCGGCGCGTGCAGCAAGCAGCCACTGGAGGCGAGCGAGCCGGAGCGTCGCATCCAGAACATCCTGCGGAGGAAGACGTCCGGCAGCTACAGCGACATCACGGTTGAGGTCATCCACACGCCCAAGCAGAACTAGGTTCATGCATACATTATTAGCTTGAGAACAGGGTGAGAGTGTATTTTGATAATGGAAGATATGGGCTGATTGGATGAAAATATGTACATCGGCGGTTTGTATTGGTGGAAAAGAGGGATGAAGCGATTGGATTGGCTGATATTTATAGATCTTGAAAGGACGCACTGCGTGAATTCTGAACACAGGTGATCCATCACGTTTAACATTTTTAATTCCAATCTATCAAATTGCCCATAAAGCAGCAGCAGGCAGCAATGAAAAGACGACTCGTGGTGCGCGCGGAGAACGCGTGCGATATCACGTCTGCGAACGCAGCGTCAGCATCAGTCGAGAAGCGTGGGTGCCAGATCCACCCGCTGGGCGCCGACCCGTCCTTCCAGACGCTCACGCCGCGCTCGCTCGCCAAGAGCGTCGCCGAACTCGACGCGCTGCGCTCGCGCGTGCATGCGCTGGAGCTCCAACTCTCGCAGCAGAGCGAGGTGGAGGCGGCGCTGCTGTTGCTGAGCGCGCAGAGCCAGAAGTCCGTCAAGAAGCTGCCGCCGCTCGGAGATTGCGCGCCGGCTCAGTGTGAGAGCAACGAGGAGGTACGTCTGTTCGTGTGCAGCTGTTGATATTGCATTGGCTCTGTCTTTATATCTGTGATATATTGACTCTAACGTGTGATAAGCAGAGTACTAGTTCATTGCCGACGGTATCACTGAGCAGCCGAATCGCGACTGCACCAGAGCACTCGAGCCGCCGCAAGTTCTCGCTCACGCTGCCCTCAGGTGGCGGCTCGCCGCTCAAGCAGCAGACCAATGCCCACAGCAATGCGCCACCCTCACCGTCATTACCATCGCCATTATCACTGGGAGATCAGCAGAAACTAGGCCAATCACAGTCTGCTGACACGCTCCAGCCGCTTGCAGAGAGCTCTTCGCTGGCAATAGAAGAGGAGAAACAGGAGAGTACAGCGACTGGCGTGGGCTTGAGCCATTCGAGTACCAAGCGACTCATCATATCGAGATCGTTTACTGGACTCATGACCCAGTCATCTGGGGCATCTGCCTCCCCACCGCGAGAGGAAACCAAGATCACGCTCGGCCACGATGGTGGAGACACCATAGTCGCAGTCTCGCAGCGCAACCGCTTGTACCAGATCCTCAAACGCGTGAGCGCCATCGTCGCAATCAAGGAAGACGAGGTTCGTCTTGCGCTTACTGTTTAACTGCTATTCGGTTACTACAACAGACTTACGCTTCAGGCTCCTACGTGTTGTATCAGCTGGTGATCCTGAAGAAGCTCGTGGACGCTGAGACCGGAGACGTGATCAAGTTTCTCGTGGACCTGGAGCACGAAGAAGACCTTGCAGTCATTAGCAAGAAACTCGCGCACTTGCTGAAAACCGGCTCGCCGTCCAAGCATCACACAGCACGCACGGAGCTGCCCCGGCAGCACCCGGTCTGGGGGATTCAGTACCCACTACAGAAGATCGCGCGCAACCTAGAGCATCTGCGCAGCACCACTACCAGCAATTCACCCACGGCTTCATCGTCAACCTCGTCACCATCAAAGCGAACTGAAGTGATCGTGCTCGTGTCCAGTGGGGCGTACAATCCGATCCACATGCTGCACATCCGCGCATTCTACGTCGCGCGACAGTACGTTGAGTCCAACTACAAGTTCCCAGTGGTTGGCGCGTTTATCTCACCGTCGCACGACACATACGTGCGTGTGAAGAACCGACGCAACCCACGCGAGATGATCACGAAGCGCCATCGCCTCGGGCTCATCGAGGCAGCGGTGGCGTCCTCGACGTGGATCGAAGTCGACAAGTGGGAGATCACGCGCAGACGCGTGTTGGACTACCTCAGTACGCTCACCCACGTGCGCGAGATGTGCGACTCGCACTTCCCAGGCTTCAAGTTCCACGTTATGTACGTCTGCGGGTGTAACACGGTGGTGAAGCTCAGCCACTCGGCGCTGCGAGAGGAAGGGTTCGGGTGCATCACGATCTGCCGACCCACGCAGACAGAGATGGTCATCAAGCACTTGGGCAAGCAGCTCGCGAAGGCGACCACGATCGTCGAGGACACGGGCGTTCTCCCCTGCGATCTCGAGCGCGCGACCAGCTTCCGCGTGCGCAAGGCGCTCATGAATATCGAGAAGAACGGTCCGCAGATAGAGATGATGGTGGGCAAACCGGTGTTTCAGTACTTTGTCAAGCACGATGTCGGCGCCAAGATCGCGGGGAAAGAGAACTGGACCGACGAGGATAAACAGTGGCGAGACATTGATCTGCCCTATGTTGAATACATTGAGAGCTGACGGAGTTTTGCCAGCTGAATGCTGAAAGGGATCGAATCGGGATGATGAGCAACAAGTGACCATTCGCGATAGACAAATTTAGAAGTGACAAACGCACACGTCAACATGGTACAGTAATGGATCGCGTCCCGTCACCGTCCGCTTGAGCTCGGAACCGTGGCGAACACCCGAGGCTGGCCCGTCCCGTCGGTGATCAATCCGCGGTCTGCCCCGTTTTATTGGGTCGGCACTAGCTTGCCCTCCTCCAAGAAGACAACTGAACCCCTCGGTGTGTCGCCGACGTGCGCTCCCGTTCACGGCACGCAATCCGCCGCGCGCCTGCCTGCGCTCCCACGAGCACACAGACGCTCGGCTATCGCTTTCTGTGCTTACTAGGCAAGTCACACTCGCTGAGCAAGCGCAACCTGGTAGACAGAGATACAGAGAGAAGATAGTTCAGTCACATGCCCTTGCTTTCTGTGTAACACGCACAGTTCCTGCTTGTTGTATTGGTGTTGCTCTCGTCCACGTCTTGTTCTCTCTTGTTTATCTCTTAGTTTCCTAGTGTCGCAGGCACTCTGGCATTCACCACCACCTTCAACAGGCGCTCGACTCGGCCTCCTACTGTGACCGGGGTGCATTATTATACCATAATTTTTCGTCCACATCAGATGGACATCCATGTGGACACCTCATGATTACGTTGTACCCATGCACTCGGCGATGTAGGGGGGGCAAAAGCACCTAACTTGTTATGTTGGGTGGGACTTTCTCATCTGCCAGAGGGGCCAGCCCTTTTGTGGTTAAGCTATTCTACACCTATTCTACACTGAGGGAAGGGTGGTGTGGTGCTGTACGAGTGGAGAC